>CAUYPK010104383.1:0-24735 GCA_963574355.1 Loris lydekkerianus | reverse complement strand
AAGAAAAAGTATCCAATGTACTCAGCCCTACTATGAAGCTAAACTATAGCTTTCACATGAAGGCTATAACCCAACTATAGCACAAGACTATGGGGAAAGGACCAAGGAAGGGGAAGGGAGGGGGGAGGTTTTGGTGGAGGGAAGGTAATGGGTCGGGCCACATCTATGGTGCATATTTTTATCTATAATAAACAAACAAACAAACAAACAAATGAAGGGAAACACTTTAGACCCAACCTGGGGCAGGCATTTTTCTTGCAAGTCCTGTTTTCATCTCTCATTTGTCTTATCTTTCCTTGAAAGAGAAAAGGCTTCTTTTTCTTGCTTTTCCAACTTTTTGTTTGTTTTCCTATCTTAAGGCAACTTTCTAATCAGTACTATTGGTGTTCACAATACATTTATTCTAGCCAGGGCACAATATTGGTTGTGATAAGCAAGGGTGGAAACCAGGCTTCCACTCAGCTTTGTTTGCCACCAGCATCAAACAGAAATGCCTAAAACCAAGACAACAAAACTGAAGAAAACAAAAAGAAAAAATAAATTAAAATCTTCTGTTGATCTTGGAGGTGTCTTGCCTTTTGTTCCTGGGCAAGGAGGGTAACGTGGGTGGAACACAGCCTTGGTCATGAGTGGAGCAGGTGGGGCTGTGGGCCTCCTAACCTTTCAACCAGATACTGCTCCTGTGATTTCTATCACATACCAGGCCTCAGAGTGGATTTTATTTGAAGAAAGAATTCCAGTGCTGAAAAACAAAAATCTGACAAGCACTGCCCTAGTCAAACATAGAAGTACAGAAACCTCCCTCCCGATACGTGCCAGTGGCTGGTCTTACTCCTGTTTTATCTGTTTTGTTTTTCTTTTGAGAACTTGTCTTATTTGGAATCTAAATTCTCCAGGATCTGCTTTGTATATAATCTAGTTATCCCTTTTTGGTATAGTCAGGAAGATTTTTTTTTTCTTTGTTTCTAAATTTAAAAAAAAAAAAAGTATTGAAGTAATTAATGTTCACTGTTGAAAAATTATAAAATACATGAAAGAAAAAGAGAGAAAACTAAAAATAATTTGTTTTCTTTCCTTGGAAAGAAAAGTGATTCCATGCCATAGCAATCACTACCCCTCCCTGGTTGCAACTTCAATCCCACCATCCAGAGACAACTACCTTAAATATTAAACCCAACACTAAATCCTAGAGAATATATGGGAAATCCAATCTCTTCATTACATTTCTATGTCCACTTTCCTAGTCTAAGTCTCTTAACTGGTTTCCTCTTTCTATTCTTGTTCATGTCAGTCTATCTTTCCAGTAATTAGATTAATCTATGAAAAATAGAATTTTATTGGCCGGACGTGGTGGCTCATACCTGTAATCCTAGCACTCTGGGAGGCTCAGACAGGTGGATTACTTGAGCTCATGGGTTTGAAACCAGCCTGAGCAAAAAGTGAGACTCCTGTCTCTACTAAAAATAGAAAAACTAGGCCAAGAGGATCACTTGAGCCCAAGAGTTTGAGGTTGCTGTGAGCTATGATGCCATGGCACTCTACCCAGGGTGACAGCTTGAGACTCTGTCTCAAAAAAAAAAAAAAAAGAAAGAAAGAAAGAAATATAGGATTTCGTTACATCACTCTCCTGGTCAAACCTCTCACTAGCCCCAAGAGACAAATAAAACACCCTTTTGGTGAGCCCTGGGCTGCATGCTCTGGGTGTGGGAACTTCTTTACCCTCTATGTTCACTCTGAGGGTCTCCTAGAGTCCTTAGCGGTTTCTTCTGCTCAATTGAATTCCTCCAAATCTCTGGCATATGTTAGCACAAATCACTGCATTCTAGTGTTGATGTAAATAATTTCTCCTTTGGTTATTTCAGTGAGAATGTGAGAAAGTAGAAATTAGATACATAGAAACATGTTGCCATTTTCCCTCCTTAAGAAAAAGCCCCTTTGCACCCAACTGTGCTGTGCTGTGTCAACTGTGCTGCTTTTTTCTCTTTTTTTGAGACAAAGTCTCACTCTGTTGCCCAGGCTAGAGCACCATAACTAATCCTAGCTCACAGCAACCTCATACTCCTGGCTTAAGCTATCCTCCTGCCTCAGCCTCCTGAGTAGCTGGGACTACAGGTGCCTGCCATGATGCTAACTAATTTTTCTATTTTTAGTAAAGATGGGGATCTGTTCTTACTCAGGCTAGTCTCGAACTCTTGAGCTCCAGTGATCTTCCCATCTCATCCTCCCAGAGTGATAGGATTACAAGTGTGAGCCACCGTACCTGGCCTCAGCTGTGTTTTTTAGCACAATGCCAGCTGCATCTCTAAGATGATGTGAATGTTAGAATAAACCAGATTTGGCCATAGTGAGTGCCTGCTATCCACACAAGGCTGCCTTTGACAGCAGCAGAGCAATATCATCATTACCTTTGCCCTTTTGCTGATCTCCACCCCACTGACCACCAACTGTGGTTCTTATGTGTTTCCTCCATGGCAAGTTCAAGGGTACTGTCAAAGCTGAGACCAGTAGGCTTGTGATCAATGGGAAGTCTTATCTCCATCTTACAGCATCAAGTAGGGGCGATGCTAGTGCCGTATATGTTGTGGAGTCTGCTGGTGTCTTAACTGCCATCTAAGAGTCTGGGGCTCATTTGCAGGGTGGACCCAAAAGGTCTTCGCCCCTTCTGCTGATCCTGCTTTATGTGTGGTGGCCATGAGCCATGAGATATGTGACCACTCGCTCAAGACTGGTAACAATGCCCCCTGTACCTGCAAACTTTTGGCAACTGGGGCAAAGATCACCATGACAATATAGGCACTGTGGAGAGAATGGTGCCTATAGTCCCCTCATACTTCACACATCCTAATTTTCACATGAATATGTACTCAGAACATTTGTCTAACGATTTACAAATGATTTGCATATCCATTATATTATCTAATCCCAGTTCCTCTACTCAAAGGCAAACTAGCCCATCTCAAGAATCTTGTCTTCAAGCTCTAACCCCAGCACATTCAACAATTTGCACTGCAGTGCTGAGTGGGGCATGTTTGGGCATCTTTGCTTTCCCTTCTATGCTTCAAGTGCCCATCCTGTCCTGTGATCTTAAGTATCTAAAACACTCCCCACTAAGTGTGAACACAGAGGGTGCTCAATAAATACTGAATGAGTGAATGAATACATATACATTTAAATCAATAGCTTAATGCATTTTTCCTGTTTGTCTGTGGCCTCTGATTTCTCCTATAGTTTCACTCCCTTTGTATGTATATGCTTATATCCCACTTACCTATGTTCACATTACATCGGGCAGAGAATTGCCCACTGAACACCTTGAACATATTCTTTCTTTAGGATCTGTACCTTCTCTCTGTCAGAAATACCCTTCTCTCTCATTCCTTTATACCAAATGAATTCCACTTATTTATTCCTGCCCAGTGTAAATATCACACCCATCCTGTGGATTTCCCCAGAACCTTAGATCCATTGTGGCACTCTCTGGGATGGAACCCAAGGCTCTTTATTTTATTTAACAAGGGCTTTAAGTACAATCTTTCACATTCCTTTGGGCTGGCCTTAGGAAATCATTGCTTAGACTACATTGGTTCTTAAATCAAGGAATGCATTTTATTCAGCATTTCACCCCAAGTCTAGCATAGTGTTTGTCTACAGAGGCACTCAATACATGTTTATTGACCCAAACTGGATTGATTGTAACTTCTTGCCTGCAGCTCTCAAATTCTTGAATTTAACAGATAAAAGGGAGAAAAACTGCCAATAATGGAATTTCTAGCAACCATTCAGGAGATATTTGAGGGCAGAGTAGATTTCCTAATGATTATACACACAACTCTTAAATAAGACTCTTGTGTAGAGGAATAAGTGCCTCTCTCCCAAATTTACTGGAAGCTTACTTCCTGACTTTAATTATAAATGGTATGATCTGGTTAGGAGAATCATCTCAATTACGTATGTGCACATAAACTTCTCAGCCATTTGTATTGGTTAAAAGGATATAGAGTCTCACCAAGTGTTAAATTGGTCACCATGGGAGTGAAGGATATTGCTGCTGATCAGTTAATAAAAAGCATTACAGCATCAGAAAGTGAGTTCTCTTTCAGAGAATTTAAACTAAGAGCTTTCAGGAGTTCATTGCCATCTTTTTCTCTGTTCAAAAACAAGTAAGTTCATAATCAATAGCAAAGAATTTACTGCTCTAACAAAATTAAACAATAAAAGAGAAAGCTTGAGAGTAGTGGTAACTCCGAAGACCTCAGAATAGCTTAAAAACACTTTGAGAATATTAGCAAATAGGATCACAAATATCTGTCAAATTTTCATAACTAGTCAGATTATTATTTGCTTACCTGGGGCAAGAGTGGCTTGCTATTTCATCACATATTGTCACTATTATAAAGTTTCTTAAAGGTAGAGTATATGTCTCATTTCTGTTTATATCTATCTTATTTAACTTTGCCCAATATAGGTGTACACCAGGAAGTGTTGAACTTGTTAGTATAATGTCTTTTGCTTTTATTTTTATTTTTTTGTCTTTATTACAAATGTAATCAAACTTCTAGAAAAATCTTCCCAAATATGCAGGAAATATATTAAGTAAAATATTAAAGTACATAAAGAGAGGGCTAGAAACCCATGTGGTGGTTTTAAATACAATAGAGTGAGCTCATGACAGAGTAGCTCATGGCTTTTAAAACATATCCACAGAGATATACAAAAAAATATAGATGTGTATGTGCCCAGGGGTGTATACATACATTCATCATCTATGTGATATACATACATATTATGCACACATATACAACATACATCCACGCAATATGTAAACATATATTTCCTAGTTTTGTCTACTCAGGGGGCCCTTAATCTATGATGTCCTTATAGCAATGAGCATACCGTACACACAGATTTTGGTTTATGAAAATCACTCTCCAGTGAAATGACCCAGGGATCTTTGGAGAAAGGATTGCTTCCAGGGCTGGGAAAGGGGAAACAAAGGATGAGTTTGGAGCAGCTTGAGTGCCATGAAGGGAGGAAGTACTCAAAAAAGAATGAAAGCGTGTCAAAAGGACCAGGAGCCAGTCTGTAAGGGCTCCCCAAGGCCACAGTTGAAATAATCTGATAAAAAAAAATAATTGCTATAACTTCTAGAATAAAAATGGTATCCATGCATCCATGCTGATATAAATAAGTAGTGCAGTAAATCAGCAAGTTGTTGAGCAGAGAAAGCTCTTATGTCCAATTAATAAATGTAGAAGTAACAAGAGAAATAGAAAAACTACCACTAAAATACCACAGTAATAATTGGCAAGATACATAGGTAGATGCTAAAACGAATGAGTGACAGTTTGAAAAACAGAATAATTACATAAACTACTTATTTAGTAATTACCAAAAAAAAAATTTGCAGGAGAGAAAACCTGCAAATACTACATTAATCAACTGAGCAGATTAATGTCACTAGTAATGAGACATGTTGACAGCAAATGTCCTCTGATATGATGGTTTGAGAGAAGCTTATCACTTCTGTAATACTTTTGCCAAACACACATAACTTCAGTCTCACAATGAGGAACACAGGTAAACCCACATTAAGGCCATTATACAAAGCAGATAAACTAGCACTATTTAAAAGTGTCAGGGTCATGCAAGATAAGGCATGACTGTGGCACCAGAACAGACATCTTTTTCTTCCTAACCATAGAGAAAAATCATTTATGTTTTCACTATTAATATGATGTTAGTTGTAGGTGTTTCATAGCTCTCCTTTATCAGGCTAAGGAGGCCTTCTTCTATTCTCAGTTTGCTGAGAATTTTTATCATGAATAAGGGTTGAGTTTTATAACATTATTTTTCTTCTCTATTGAGATGATCATATGTTTTGTTTTGTTTCTCATTTGTGAATTACATTGATTTTCAAATTTAAACCAACCTTGCATTGATGAGATAAATCTCACTTGGTCATGATGAATAATTATTTTTATATATTTTCAAATTTAATTTTCTAAAAATCTGCTTAGAATTTTTGCACCTATATACTTGAGCTGATATCTCTCTGTAGTTTGCCTTTCTTGTAGTAATCTTTGTCTGGCTTTTGTATCAGGGTAATGCTGTCCTCATAGAATAAGTTGGGAAATATTTCCTAATCTTCAATTTGGAAAAGTTTTGTGTAGAATTGGCATCATTGCTTCAAAATGTTTTGTAAGATAGCTCAGTGAAGCCAGTCAGGTCATAATTTTATCAGTTTTTTTCTTTTATTTTTAGTTGACACATACTCATTATACATATTTATGTAGTAAAGAGTGATATTTAAATGTAAGTATGCAATGCATAATTTATGAGAAAGTTCTTAATTTGACAGAGAAAAGTATTTTTGTTTTTACATCTGCTCAGCTACTTGACATTTTTGATGGATATTTGCCAATTCTGAGGCTCCTTGTTATTTCTAGAAGATCTGAATCTCACTTTGTCAACCTGGGTAAAGTGCTGTGGCATCTTAGCTCACAGCAACCTCAGAGTTTGAGCTATCCTCCTGCCTCAACCTCCTGAGTAGCTGCAACTACAGGTGCCTGCCATAATGCTGGGCTAATTTTTCTATTTTTAGTAGAGACAGGGTCTCACCCTTGCTCAGGCGGGCCAGCCATAGTTTTTATTTCCTGTAATTTTCTTTCAACCTAAAGAACTTCCTTTGGTATTTTATATAATTCGGGGCGGCTGGCAATGAATTTAATCAGTTTTATTTTATCTTAACTAGTATTTATTTTGCCTTGTTGTTGAAGGGCACTTTTCTGAATATAGGTTTCTGGGTTGACAGTTGTTATTGTCTTTAAAATTTATTTCTGTGCTTTAAAGTTGTTCATCTGGCCTTCATTGTTTCTGATGTGAAGTTAGTGGTTCCAAATTATTATTCCCTTGTATGCAATGCATCACTTTTCTCTGGCCACTTTAAAATTGCTCTATCTTTTAGTTTTACTAATTTGAATGTAATAGCTATTTAGGGGTGTGTGTGTGCTTAGTATTTATTCTGCTTGTATTTCACTGAGATTTTTGAAACTATAAATTTATCTTTCCCAAAATTAGGAAAACTTTTAGTACTAGTTATTAATTTTTTTTTTCTCCAAATTTCTCTCTGAAAATTCAACTACACATAAACTAAACCATTTTATACTGACTATTTTTTTTAGTATTTTCCTTCTTTGCTTTATTTTCTGGATTGGATATTTGATTGATTTATCTTAAAGTTCACTGGCCCCTTCTTTTGTCATTTCCATTTGGTTCTTAAGCTTATCCAGGGAATTTTTTAAAAGTTTAGATATATTTGTCAATTTTATAACTTCCAATTGCTCCTTTTTAAACAATTTTTATTGATGTAGTCTTCCATTGATTGCTTTTATCTTTAGACTAAGTTATATTTTTTGTACTCTTCATGTGTTCAGGAATTTGGGATTATATGCTGGGTATTTGTGAATGTTCTATAGAAATTCTATTACATTTCTCTCAAAATGCTGGATCTTTTTTCTTGTTTTACCAAGTAATTAACATATTCAATTCAAAGTGCAAATTCTTTCTCTTGGTGGTAGCTTAAGAATCAGTCTATTTTCTTTATTTTTAGCTGTTCTGCTTGTAGTCTGCCCTATGTTTGTGTGGTTCTGGATTTATCCAGAGATTCGGGGAGATTTTATGCATAGGATGTATCTTCTCTACTTTGGCTCTCTCCTTTCTGGGATCCGCCCCATCGCCTATTTTCCAGATGCTGTGGTTCTTCAGACTAGAAAGACTGCAGTTATCAAGGTTTTAGTCTTTCCATGTGGTCACCCACTACAGGCTGCTTTCAGGCTCAATGCTATAAAGATAGATAACTCAGAGTGTTGGTCCTTTTTCTAAATTGTGACTCCTTTCCAGAATAGTTTTACTTTTATTCACTCTTCAGTACCTATAGTCGTTATTTATATTTCATTTTTTAGTTTATAGTTGATATCTGAGGAAGTATTGGCCCAATGGGATCTTACTCTTCCATACCATAAGCAGAACCTCCTATTTTTCTTACTTTTTAACTCTTTTATCAGGGGCATGTAACTTTTTTTTATCACACCTAATGTTTCCTACTATGTAATAGGTCCTTGTTAGCATAAAACTCCTGTCTTGTCTTTGCTACTTTTTCATCTCATGAAAGTTTTGGTGATTTGACTGATGAATGAGTTTGGACGGAGAAACTGAGAATGTGTAACTGTGTCCATCTCTTCATTCTTCTTCCTCTTGTGAGTGAGCCTGTCTGTTGAGAGCATAGCTTGTGCTGTAATTCATATCATGGAAGCAGGCCAAACAAGGAGGTCTATCAGGCCCATGGTCTAGGACTCTGAGGATAAGTCTTTCCACTACTGAAATTCAGTGTCAGGCAAGCTACTTGCTTTTAAATATAAACGTCATCCTCTACTATCAATCTCTCAGAAATAAATACTTTGCTTATTCTTAGGCCATATTGATTTTGCTTAATTCATTCAGATCTTTCATGGGGAATAAAAGTTCTGTTTCTCGGGGGGCCTCCCCAATATTTCAACATCCACTAATTTCAGAATTATCAAGACTAGTTACTCTGGATTTTGTTGTCTATAGTATTTGCCATAGAAATACTAATAGTTTAGAGTAGGTATCAGGGAAAATCTAGAAATAGAGGGAGGTAATACTATAGTCCAAATTTGTATCAAAAATCAGTAAATCAGAATTTCCTATATTCTTTGATTGTAGCATATGTCACCAACCAAACCATGTTGGGCAGTAAAACTCACTCCATCTCCTCCATCTTGATAACATAAAAATAAAATATTAGTGAACAATCCCACAAAAACCAATTATGCTAAGCAGGCCCTAAAGAACCTTACCTCTTGATTTTTAGGTCTTATGCAGTCCCATCTCACTTCATGTCATTGTTGGTCCATATGAGTAACAGAATATGAAAGAAGTGATGTTACATAACTTCTGAGGTTGTTGAAGATTAAGTCTGTCTCTCTCCTGGATCACTTGCTTTGGGGAAAGCCACCTGCCACATCGTGAGGACACTGAATCAGCCCTATGAAGAAGTCCACTGGATGAGTAACTTTGAACCACAGTCAACAAGGAGCCATCGTGTGCATGGCCTGGAAAGCAGATCCTTCAGCCCCAATCAAGGCTTCAGATGACCTCAACTTTATCAGAGACACTGAGTCAGCCTACCCGGAGGATAGACTGCTGCCACAATCCTCACCTACAGAAACATCTCCAGCTATTACATTTGGGGGCAATTTTGTACACAATAGACATCTAATACAATGGAAGTGCGAGTGTCCATGTATTTCTCTACTTCCCTCATTGCTATATATTATTTCCTAGAGAAGGGGAGGGGGTAGAAAAACCGGGGATTTAAACAGAATATTTACTGAACCTTACTTTGCCATGCACCAAATACCACATAGGTAGAGCTAAGCTGGTGCTGGGATTTTGCTTGCCAGTATCATTAGGTTCGTGGACCAAGAGAGTCAGACCTCCAGCCCTTCAGCCTTTCACAGATCTCAAGCATATTGTCTTGCTTTGCACATGTACATTTTGCAGACATGGCTAAAGAATGTAGCAATGAAAATTGTGTTCTTACTAATGCACCGATCAGCCAAAAATTAGGATCTTTCTCTTTTTCTCATTTTTTCCCTTAGATGTTGTGACCATAGGCTGCTTATGGATTTTGTCTGGGTGAAGCAAAGGAACTTGACAAAGTGTCATTGCAAAAATATTCTGATGTTTTTGTTGTGGGCCAATGACTTGCACTATCTGCAGTGTAAAGAAGGCAAAATGATTTAGATTATTATAGAACATTTTAAAGGGCCTATAAAACAGTATTTTTGCGGTCATAAGACTTTTTTGCTGATTAGCATGCCATTCTTGGCTACATTGAATATAAACTACCAGTGCAAACGCACACACACATACACACAAGTCCTTCAACTTAGAAAGAGATATGCAATTTTTCTTGCCATAGTCCCCTCCCTTTCTCTCCCTCAGAAGTAAGACTTTTTCATGATGTCTATTATTCAAAACCAGACTTTTGGGGGGAAAGTAGACCTCACTCTGAATACTTATTAGTCAATTTGAACATTATTTAATCAAAAGAACATTAATGGGAATTTCAGGAACTGGGATGGTGCTAAGTCAACGTGAGTCATGGAGGATGAAGGCAGAGGTTGGGTACAGAGTAACCGAAATGCAATGAGAACAACAGAAATGAAGTGAGATGGAGGCTGGGGTGACAAGGTCCAGGAGGGAACCCTGAGATTCCAATAGCATCTCTCCCACCCTCCACACACGTCGTGTAGTGCTGCTACCACAGTAATTATAAAAATATTCTATTAAGTTATGCTTTCCTATTTATCTTCCTCTATATCTCATTCATCTTTGAGACTTTAAGATCAATAATAGTACCTAGAATATAGGAAAAATCTTAAAATGTACTGGTTGGATGAAGAACTGAATTATGGTGGAAATGGGTAAAGGGTGTAGAGATGATCATAATCTAGATCAGGGGTTCTCAACCTTCCTAATGCCACAATGTATTTACATTGTTACAAAGGGGTTGCAACCCACAGGTTGAGAACTGCTGAATTCTAGATACATTAGATGAGATACATACAAAATCTTATTTTATTGGATAGCTGAGATAGTGAGGGGTTAGGGAGAGTCTAGTTCAAAGCCTCCCAACAGCAAAATAATTCAGAATCAAGGATTTAGTAGACATCTGACAATAACTAGATCATCTGATATCTTGTTTGAATTCTTATTTCACCACTTATTAGCTATGTGAATGTGGGCAAGTTAGTTCCTGTGTCTGAGACTCAATATTCCCCTCTGTAAAGCCGAGTTATGTATAGTAACTTACATCAGAGGGGCTATGGGGAGGTGTAAGTGAGGTAAGACGTGTAGTGCTTAGAACAGGGACTGGCACAAAACCTCTGGGCTCAGTCATTACAGTGCTTCCCAACTCTCCACCATATCCCTGTGATTCACCACCCACCATCTGTCCCATTGCCATTAACTTCTCCCAGTTTGCTGTTTCTATCCAATTCACCCTGCTTCCTTGGGTTGCACCTCCTTGGGGTGGCATTTCCTAGACTTATTTATCCAAACCTTGCACACTGCCTGCTAATATCCAGTCACGTCTGGCCCCCAGAGCCCACCACCTCTTGAGATGGATTTAATTTCAGACCCCAGGTCTCATAGTCTCCCAGTCCTCCCTAGACATCAAGATGGGTCAGCAGCAAGACGCCTTCTCTATCTCACTCCTTCCTGTGCAAATTACACCCTCACTTTGATACTCTCTCACTTCTGTGGAATATATTCTCTGCCCTTTTCAAAACTGGCTTTTTCTCTCCTATTTATATCTTGTATGTTCGATGCTTTCTCCACCTATATGTTGTAATTCATAGGACAGAGCCTTGTCACTTTTTGTTGTTTTATTCAGTTCTAAGGTGTCTCCATAAAACAGAGTAGTGATTTTGGAGCCCACTGGACCTGGACACAGACCTCAACTCTCTCCTTTCTAACTTTGTGATTTGGGGTGTATTACGTAACCCCTCTGTGCCCCAGCAATTACATCTATATAATGATCTCAGTACCCATCTCATAGGGTTTGGGTGATGGTTCAGGGAGATACTGTGTATGTAAAATGCTACTCCTAGAGTTCAGTCATCACTCAGTAAATCATAGCAACAGCACTTGTGGTGGCAGCATTGCCTATTGTGACCAGCACCACCAAACTGAGTTGGATGATAAGCAGGGCCATGCCAGGCCCTCCATGAGGTGGACTGACTGCAGGCTGGCAGCTCGAGGTGACAGCCAGGTTCCTTGTCCCCACAACTTCCTCCTCAAACTGTGTTTGGAGCAGCAGCTTTTCCTTCTGACCCCAGCCCCTCCTTGAGTAGCTTTTCATTCTGACTCCAGCCCCTCCTCGAGGATCAGGCAGAACATTTCAGTTTCTCCACAGTAAATGATTCCTTCAGAACATAAAGGAACTGTGGAGGGCTGTGGTTTCACTCAGAGCTGTTGATTATGCTGCGGCCGATTTCTATCACAGGTGGGATTGTAGCCCAATCAGAAGCTATTGTCCCCCACAATCCCCGATTGAAATTGCACCTGTGCACTTGTCATGGTCTGCGCTTCCAAGATGATAGACTTCAAAGCTGTGGGCAAGTGCCTGTTGGGGCCTGGTGCCAGTCAGCTTGGAGGTGTTCACAGGTGTGCATGAAGCATCTCCGTGTGTGAAAGAAAGGGGCTGTTCACAATGTCAGCCCTTGTCGGGATCCAGAGTGTGGTGAATAGCTGAGTGATTGCATTCTCAAGGAGGTTTTGGAGAGTCAGACTGGGAGGGCGAGAAATACATGAAGGGGAAGAGGCACAAAACTTCAGCTGAGAGGCAACTACTATCATGCAGGCCTGGGACAAGACCCGAGGCCACCTACTGCTCATGGTTGTCTGAGAGATGAAATGACTTTGACTTGGTCAAGGTCATGTCATGATGAGACTGGATACAACGTCCCTTGGGCCTCCCCCCTCACAGCTTTCTTTGTGCTAAAAACACGTGACAAAATTTGATTTCATTGCTCAGGTCATGATATTTAGAAAAATATTTAAAGAGATGAATAACAAGTGGCTAAGTGGTAAAAGGAGTATTCAGTGGGGAAAGGGTGGATAGTAGTGCTCAGGATTTCAGATATAAATGTAATACTGATAATATAGCATCATCAGTCAACCCTTAAACAGTCATTATTATGTGGCAAGCACGACCCTAAATGTTCACGGTCATTAACTCACTTGATAGTGTCTGTGGTCCTGTGAGTAGGGCCTATTATTCTCATTCCCATTTATAGATGAAGAAACAGAGGTTAAGTGACTGTCCCCAAATCACATAGCTAGTAAATGATACTGTGGAGTAAGACCTGCCTTGTGGGGAGGTCCCTGGGCCACAATGTTTAAAGAAGGTCTCTCTCCCAAGGTTACAAAAATGCCTCTCACAGTGTGAGTGCCTCCTTAAATCTGATGCCCTAGGGACTTCATTTGCCTCACTTCAGTCCTGGCCTTGGAGCTGGGATTTGAACCTCGGGAGTCTTTCTTGACAGCATGTACTTCTACCTACATGCAGATGCCACAGGAAGGATCGGAGATCCACAGACAATTTCTCCCTTTACCTTTGTGTGGCAGCCAAGGGGCTCCCTTTAGGAGAAGCAGCTGCAGGTAGCACAGCTGGTGGACAGGCCCCAAAGCCTATATGCCAAGGCCATGCGCCTCCTGGGCTGCAGGGGAGTTTTGCTGGACCATTACTGCCCAATGCCAGACTGCATTAAAGGACAGAAATTTCTCTGGGGTTTACATCAGCCTAGCCAACACTATCTCAGAGCCGCGCTGCCGTCTGAGGGTCTCTCTCCCCATCTGTCCTCCCATCCTCTCTCTGTTCAGGTATCAGACCTACATCACAGACTGAAGGCTCTTTCTGCTTTCTCTTCCCTCTTTTCCCCTCATAACTGTTTTCAGCAACATTCTCCTGTGTGTCTCAGTATATCTTGGTGTCTGGTTCATGCAGAACCTGGACAGATATACCCATCTCTCGCTTTCTGTATCAGTGCCTTTGAAACATTTTTTACTGAGAAATACACCAACATTTTCCACAGCAAGGGAAAAAAGTTTCATCTTGTCACAGCATATGTACCTGTGCTCGTATATGTGTGGCCACATACGTGAATAGATATCATATTTCAGAAAAGGTTTAAAAAATACTTACCTTTCCTATATGCAACGTATGATTCTATTCTATCTCATTTTACAAAAAAGAGTAAATCTGGTTAGAATCCACAAAATCGCATTCCAGGCCAGATGCCTACTAGAAAGGCGATTTGCTCTTGTTCAGTGGCAGCGCTCACTGAGGATTACATGAGGAGCATTTGCATTTTGACTTCTCTGCTGTCAGCCAGTGCAGATGCCTCCTGGCTTCATTCTGACCTTCCCAGGGGCTTCCTTCTGGTGTGATGCAGCCATGCTTAGGTGAGCGTATACCCCAACCTCGATGAAATAAATGTTAAATCAAAAGACTTCCATGGGTAATTTCCAGTTTGTTCCAATGTCAGGAGTTCCTAGAAGTCAGGATGCTCTTTTCAGAATACTTTACATTTGATAAATTTAAGGTCAAGATTGATAAAATGTGTATTTAACAAAAACACATTTCCTATGCCCCCATGAATATTGGTTTCTTAATCATTTATTTGGTAGTTGTGAAGGCTCATTATTAGCAAACAGAGGCAGGTTCCTAAGATTAATAGATATTTATTAGGTAGAAAGTTAAAAATTTAGAAATTCTATCCACTTAAATTTTGATTAGTTGAACTATTTTTTTTTTTTTTCCCCTCTAAATTTTAGCTTAAGGAATATATTAATCTTCAGGACTACATTTTGAGAAACAGTGACTCAAATACTGGCCATTATGTTCTCAGGCCACATGGTCTACCTGCACCTTCTAGTCATGCAATTTAAAGACATCTCGGTGCTGTTTGGTTCATTAATTCTTTTTTTTTTTGAGACGGAGTCTCACTATGTTGCCCTCGGTAGAGTGTTGTGCCGTCACAGCTCACAGCAACCTCAAACTCCTTTGGGCTTAAGCGATTCTCTTGCCTCAGCCTCCTAAGTAGCTGGGACTACAGTTGCTAGCCATCACACCTGGCTATTTTTGTTGTTGTTGTTGTTGCTGTTGTAGTTGTTATTGATGCTTAGCTGGCCCGGGTCAGGTTTGAACCTGCCACCCTTGGTTTATGTGGTCGGTGCTGTAACCACTGTGCTATGGGAGCTGCCCTGGTTCATTAATTCTATTATGAGACATTTTACCTAGAGAAATCATCAAAGATACAGAAAATATCATCATGGCATTATTTATAATGGTGTAAAATCAGGCACAACCTTAATTTCTAAGCTTGGAGGATGGTTCAATAAGCCATATTGTGTCCGTAAGATGATAGGAGGTGTTCCTGATACGCTGTCAGAGAATAATGGCAGGACCCTGAGCTGAGCAGAGAGTTGAAAATCTGTGCCATAAAAGCATAAAAAGTAGCAGTAAATAACCAAAGTGTTAACAGTGATGCCTCTGTATTCTAGAATGGAAATTCTCAAGTGGGATGATTTTGCCCCCCCACATCTGACCAATATCTAGAGACATGTTTTGGATATGATGAGTGGAGTGGGGTGCTACTGGCATCTAGTGGGTAGAGGCTGACAATGTCTGTTATTGTCCTGTAATGCACAGGATGGCCCCTATCAGCCAACCAAGAATTAACTATCCTCAACTGTTAATACTGCTGAGATTGAGAAACCTACTGTAGAAGCATAAGCCATTTTAGTTTTCTTCACTGTAACTTTTTCAGTATTTTTCAAAAGTATGACAATAAATGTGTATTACTTTTATTATTAGAAAAATATAGTATATGAGTGATATGTTATTAAAATATCTAAATATTAAGTCTAAGAAAGATAATTTGATAAGCATAAAATAAAAATTCTAAGAAATAGTTAACATAGCCTTCATGGCATTTTCCCAATTATTGTTATCAGACTTTTATAGTCTATATTTAGTAAATTTCACCTGTACCCTTCTAAGATGCACCGTAGGTGTTAACCAGTTGGATGAAAATATTTCAAACTGCATATAAAACCAAAACGTTGTACCTCCTGATTGCACTATTGTACACAGCTATGATTTAATAAAAAAAAAAATTCTAAGAAATGTGTCCTGGTTTACATGACAGAGTTTGTGTGTGTGGTGTGTGTTTCTGTCTTCTTTGTATATAAAAGTCTATTTTCCAATTAAAGATAGAACTTGCAAAGTCATTACAATTTTAAGTCTATGGATTATTCCTTCTGAATATTTTTTGAATCTGTTCTTTGTTTGTTGTTACTCCATCATGGCTATGGCTTTCTACGTCAATCTCTTCTACTATTACAGTTATTTTCTTTTTAAAATTTATTTTTTAATTAAAGGTTTTTATTAGGAGGTAATACTAGATTCACATGCAGTTGTAAGAAGTAATGTAAAGAGATCCCTTTTATCCAGTTTCCCCCAGTGGTAACATCTTCTAAAATGGTTCAGAATCATAACCAGGATATTGACATGAATAGAGTCAACTACAAAACGTTCTTCTCACTACAAGGATCCCTGATGTTGCCCTTTACGAGCCTTCTCCTTAACCTTGGCAATCACTAATCTGTTACCCATTTCTATATTTGTCATTTTAAGAATGCTTTATAAACGGAAGTAGAGTAGTCTGGTGTCCTAGCATGTGACTATAGTCCCAGCTGCTTGGGAGGCGGAGGCAGGAGTATTGTTTGGACTCAGGAATTTAAAGTTGCTCTGGGCTATGGTGACACCACTGCACTCTAGTCCAGGTGACAGAGCAAGATTCTGTCTCAAAAAAATAAAAACTAAAATAAATTAAATAAATAAATGGAAACAGACTACACAAGCTTTTGGGATTGTGTTTTTTTTCTTAGCATAATTCCCTGGTGATTCATCCAGGCTGTCGTGTGTATCTACGGTTAGTTCATTTGTTTTCATTGCTGAGTAGTATTCCACAGTACTGATGTACCATGGTTTGTTCAGCCATCCATTCCCTGGACAGTGTCTGGGTTGTCCCTAATTTGGGGCTATTGTGAATAAACTTGCTATCAACATTTGTGTACAGTTTTTCTGTGTGAGTGTAAGTTTTCGTTTTCCTGGGATAAATTCCTGGGAGTACAATTACCAAGCCATATGGTAATTGCATGTTTAGTTTTTAAAGAAACTAAAAACTGTTTTCCAGATGTTCTGTACCACCAACCATGTATCAGCAATTCATTTCCTCCACACCCCTGCCAGTACTTTCTGGTGTTATTATTTTTTATTTTAGCCACAGTAGTATCTCACTATAGTTATAACTTGCATTTTCCTAATGGGTAACAATGTAGAACACCTTTTCAGGTGCTTATTTATCTTCTGGGTTTTTGTTTTGGGTTATTTGGGTTTTCTATTTTCTTTTTTAATTTTCTTTCTTTCTTTCTTTTTCTTTTTTTTTTGAGACACAGTCTCACTGTCACCTGGGGTAGAGTGCAATGCATCATCATAGCTCATTGCAAGTTCAAACTCCTAGGCTCAATCAATCTTCCTGCCTCAACCTCCTGAGTAGCTGAGACTGTAGGCCCACACCACCATGCCTAGCTAATTTTTCTATTTTTAGTAGAGATGGGGGTCTCACTCTTGCTCAGGCTGATCTCCTTAAGCTCAAGCCATCCGCCTGCCTCAGCCTCCCCAAGTGGTAGGATTGCAGGCATGAGGCCTTGAGCCTGGCCAATCTTCTGCCCATTTTCTAATTGGATTCTTTGGATTTTTTTTTTTTTTTTTTTTTTTTTTTTTTTTACTGTTAAGGTTGGAGAGTTTTCGAAAACTATATTCTTGATATTAGTCCTTTGTTGAGTATGTGGTTTGAAAATATCTTTTCCCGCTTTATAGCTTGTATTGTTATCTACTATTACAGTTATTCTCTGATTTGTTCTCCTAATCTCTAGCCTCTTTTGCTCAGTGCTGACTGCAGAAGTGTTTTAGTATAGGCACCAGCCAACATGACAATCTTTGTAGGATTCCAGGAGAGGGTGGTAAAATTGTTTGTAAAATTGTTACATTTTACATAAATATTTGAATCCCAACTTCTCTAAAAGAATCAAGTGATTGGGCAACACTGGCTTGCATTTATTTTGGTACCACTCAAAACTGAGTAACTGGTACTCACTTTAGACAGACCATGAAGTCTCTGATTTTCACTTCTTCACTTTTACCCACTATCTAACAACTAGACTGCTGTATTTACCTTCTGCTAGAATTTGGATATGGTTTGTTTTTTTTCACCCAATCCCACCCAGCTCATTTGATCCCCAGTATTGGAGGTGGGGCCTAAAGGCAGGTGTTTGGGTCCTGGGGGTGGATCCTGATGATCAATCCCCTGGGGAGGGTAAGTGAGTTCTCACTATTAGTTCCCTAGAAAGTTGGCTGTTAAAAAGATATTTTTCCTCTTCTTTCTTCCTCTCTCTTTATGATCTCTGCATTTGCTGGCTCCCTTTCACCGTCCACTCTGAGTGGAGGCAGCCTGAGGACCTCCCTTACCAGATGCAGATGCTCTGTCTCCAACTTTCCAGCCATCTAGAGCCATGAGCCAAATAAATCCTTTTTCTTTATAAATGACCCAGCTTCAGGTATTCCATTATAGCAATAAGAAAGGGACTAAAACACCTTCGTTATCTGTCTAGCCTTAGAAGGATTAAGGTTTTAATCTCCAGCTGACATAATTCAGTCCAACTTCTCTTCATGATGTTATATTTTTATTAGTGATGCCCCAACCCACACCCACACCCCTAAGACGCCCATGTTCTAATCCAGGCGTCCTCAAACTTTTTAAACAGGGGGCCAATTCACTGTTTCTTAGACCGTGCTATAGTTTAAAAAAAAAAAAACAAAACTATGAACAAATTCCTATGCACACTGCACATATCTTATTTTGAAGAAAAAAAAAACACAAAAAAACAGGAACAAATACAATCACATCGCTTCATGTGGCCCGCGGGCCACAGTTTAAGGATGCCTGTCTAATCCATGGAACCCATGACTATTACCTTACAGAGCAGGAAGGACTTTGTGGAGATGAATGAGTTAAGGATCTTGAGATGGAGAAATTATCCTGGATTATCTGGAGAGGCTCAAAGTAATCACTGGGGTTTTTACAAGATAGCAAGAGGTCAGGGTTAGAGAAGATGTGGACAGAATCAGAGCTGGAAGGGATGTACTTTGTACATGAAGGAAGGGGTCGTGAATTGGGAAATATAGATGGTCTCTAGAGGCCGGAAAAAACAAGAAAACAGATCTCTAGACTCTCCAGAAGGAATGCAGCTCTGCCAACACCTTGGTTTTAGCCTGTAAGATCCATTGCAGACTTCTGACCTCCAGAATTATAAGGTAATAAATCTATGTTGTTTAAGCCAGTAAGTTTGTAGTAACAGGAAACTAGCACACATAGCATTCAAGTTTGTTCACTATGTGATTTCAGCCCATCCCTTAATCCCCATTTCCTTCCTCTTTGTTCCATTCTCTCTATATCTATAGTCTCTCCACACCAAACGACTCATCAGTCCCTAGAACCCCATGATTTCCACACCTCCATGTCTTCGTGTCATTCTTTCTGCCTAAAATCCTTTTCTCTGCTCTTCATCAAAGTTCCAAAGGAGAAAGGGGAAGGCCTACTTCAGTATTTGTAACTACTAAAGGAGTGTCTATCACTTAGAGCACAGACAAGCTGAGGTTGATGAAAGACACCACGGATCACTCCACAAGTCTCCTCCTTGAGAAAGTAGATCCTAGAAGTCCCATTGATATACCCTAATTTGGAAGGCTTCGAGCTAGACGTGAAAGCAAGTTAAGAACAGGTGAGGAGTTTTGGGTTTGAAGTCTACTCAGTGTGATAGAGCCACAGTTCTAGGAAGCCAAGACTGTGGGTGAACAGTGCCACCTCCTGAGGACACAACTGCTTTGTGCCTTTCTGTGTATTTAGCATTCTTGTTAAAATCTAATGTTAACTTAAGAAAAGAGCTGGGGCTGTATTCAGCCAGGTTCAACTTTGCTCGTGGTCATAGCAGCCCCAGCAAGGAGAGTGAGAGTGTACATCCCCCTCCGGGGCAGACGGAATTGCTCCAGCTCACAGCCCTCCCATCTACACTCCCTTGGCCAAGACAGGGGCATGTCCCTCATCCGCTTTACAGAAACAGGCTGCTCTTATGCTGTTGGTCTCCATTCAGCATAAACCCAGCCTGGGCTTACTATCGAGTTTGCTGAGCCTCTTTGTCTTCCAAGATCTCCAGATGCTTGGATGTCTTCCAAGCATCACCAGTATGACCAATTAATATTGCTGAGGCCTCTGTAATAATTGGTCAGAGTCTTTACGAGTGGTAGTGACCACAGACATGAAGAAAGGACACAAACAAAGCTTCATGGGTAATTTCCAGCATGTCCCCAGAACTACCTCCTTTGCAACAGAAAGATCTTTTCAATTTTAGATCTGGAGTTTTCCATTCAAGATGCCCACTAGCTTTCCTCCAGCCAGACTCCTCTTCCTCAGTCACAAAGCACCATTGGTCTTCTCCCTCACCCATTCCCACAGCTGCTCTGTAAGCCACACAGCAGAGCTTTCCTCGCAGGCCTGAGGCCTTCCCAGCACTTCCTCCTGCAGCACTGCTTTACCCAGACAGGGTTATTCTGCTGCCACTGCTCATGTGCTCAATCTACATCCTGACAGGGACCTTCTGTAAAAGCTACAGTTGCAGAGCATTTTAAGATACCAGCTTCCAGCTTCTAGCATTGCCCTAGCATTACTAACCCACTTGGTATGTCTCCGAGGGACTAGGGGGCAATCTTGGCACTACACTGCTTGGTGTTCAGCAGCCTTAGCAAGGTCTTTCATCAGCGACTTTTACATTTTCAATCTGCTTCTATGGACGTGCCTTCCAGGATTTCTTCCCCGTGATTAGTCCTTGTCATACATCTGGCCTGTTGTTTACAGGGAATTATGGACCCTACATGAATTCATTTAAAAAGACACTGTTCAGGGAGAGGTAGAGGTGTGGGAGTGGCAGGGGACAAAGCATTACAGATGCTTCAAAAATCAGTCCTAGCTCTCAAGAGACAAGGCAGCTTGAATTTTCTGACACTCTCCTTGAACTTGCCAGTGTGGATACAGATACTTTTTTTAAAAATTTTGCCCAGGAGGTTTGTGCTATTTCTGATAATAAAGCTTTTATGGCCTGCCCCATCAAACTCTCTCCCTCTGAGATCTTTGTGATGGATTGATGTTTCCATCCTAGCTGATGAAATTTTTTCTCCCCTGTACACCCCACCCCCACCATATCTTCATAAGCACTTCAGTAGAAAGCTGAAAAAAGGCTGTATTTGGCCTGCCAGCCAGTTTGCTTGCTAAACTGAAACTGTTAGCGGTAACTCTCAAAAGTCTGTTTTGTTCTCTTTGATTTTCCCCCTTCAGCTTGTCTATTCAGACAAACCCATTTTATGGATTGTAGAACAGGGTTAAGTGAAAGTGGTTATTATGGAGAATGAGGAGCTGCATTCAGTCTTTTAAAAAAGAATCTTTGATTTGAATGGAAAGCACTCAGAAATTCTTAGCTTCTACATTCATGTACATGCTAGAGTTTGGTGCCATTTTTTCTTTCCTTTGGATGAGAGATAGGTAATTTGTAGTGGATTGTGTCTTTACAATGCAGTGCCTGATGTCTCATTAACAAACACAACAACAAATTGCATCACATGTCAGCTAATGACATTTTCTCTCCCATAGGGTATAGTGATTCTTGAATACTATGAAATTGTTTTAAAATTTGAAGGATTTTCTTTTGAAATCTAGCTGCTCCTCTATTTCCCTATTCCCCTTTCAGTCTTGATCTGTGAAGGAATAGTTTGCATTTACTGCCACATTTTTGACCCTCTTCTCACCAGCAGTCACTCCTGTGCTCCCTGGGTTCTGGCCCAGCATCACTCCACGGCAGCTTATCTGAAGGATCACCCTTGAATTTCTAATGGCCAAATTCAACCTCCAAACTGTTTAGCCTTTTTCTTACCCGAACTCTATAATATCAGCTATTATATTGATATCAGATGTTGTAATAATAATAATAATATCTGATAATTATAATAATATTAGATATTATATCTCTATAATACCTAGGAAAAGTAGATGTGAACAGACACCAACTTTGTCAACTTAGTATGTTGAAATCACCCATTTCTTCTTCCTTTCCTGAGGACTGAGCCTGTCTCCATTCTTGAGACATTTCCTCTACTCCACCAATAGCTCTTCTGTAGAAACTGCCCCCTTTCTCCAGCTACTGGCTCCTTCCGAATCAGACTATGAATGTATTCAAGAGTGTCCCATCTTTCTCTTTCTCTCTCTCTCTCTCTCTCTCACACACACACACACACACACTCTGTCCTGTGATCCTGTATCCTCCTTCAACTATTAGACCATCTTTCTTTGAACAACCCAGTTGGTTGACAGTTTCTACGTGCTATCTCATCTATCATTTTCTCTTAAAAGTTTCAAATGATTTTTGTGGCATGAAATGAGACAACTATTTTTTTCTCAGCTGATCAATGAATGTCATGAATTATATAAACAGAACGTTGACTAATCCTTGGAGGTTTTTAAAAAATTCAATTTACTAATGTTTTATTTGACATTTTTCATGCTATAAAGATTTATTCTTATATTCTCTTCTAAGAGTTTTATAGTTTCAGCTGTTAATATTTAGGTTTTTGGTTTTCAAGTTATTCTTAAGTTGATTTATATTCAGACCTAGACAGTGGTTCTAAAAGTATGGACACCTCTATAGACTTATTAGAAAAGCACCTTCTTGGGCCTTAACCCCAGACCACTGAACCAGAAATTCTGGAAGTGTTTTAATGAACCCAGCAGGTCCTGATATAGTCAAATTCGAGAACTATTGCACTACAAGTACATCCTTTTCATCCATGCTTTAAAATTAATTGGTAAAA
The DNA here is from genome assembly GCA_963574355.1 of Loris lydekkerianus. NCBI lineage: Eukaryota > Metazoa > Chordata > Mammalia > Primates > Lorisidae > Loris > Loris lydekkerianus. The sequence continues at coordinate 2,105 of CAUYPK010104383.1, read as the reverse complement.
AGTATGACTTTGTTTTTGCTAATATTCTTTGAATATGAAATGATATCTTTTCTCATTGCTAATTAATGTTGGTTGTATTTGCCAAATGTTTGAATGTATTATTGGTTGTTTTCAAGAACCAACTTTTACTGATTAGCTTTCCTGTTTCTGTTTTTTTCCACTTAGTTAATATTTGTTTTTATCTTCATTGATTGCATCATTTTACTTTATTATGAGGTTTCTAATTTAACTTCTTGGTTTGAGTGCCTTATTTGTTTATTTTTAATCTTTCTTGTTCTCTGATGAGACACATTTATGGCTAAAATTTTTTCTATGTGTACACTTTGCCCTCAGTTCCATAAATACATATAATGTCCTCACACCATTGTCACTTAGTTCCAAATAGTTTGTGATTTTAATTTAGGAATTACTTTTTAAAAATTTTTTAAATTTTTGAAGAGGTATTTTCTTTCCCTGACAATGCATTAATTGTTCCAGTCTGATCAGAACATTTGGCCCTTTCAGGATTTGTTGAGATTTTCTTTGTGGCATAACACTTGATTAATATTGTAAATATTAGTGCATTTGTAGAGGATTTGTACTCTGTTAAGAAAGAACATCTCTTTACATAGAAAAATCTCTCTCTCTACACATATGTGAGCTGTCCGGCCAGCATTCAGCCATATATGTCTCTATTTTTTGTATTACATGGCTGGAGACTTTCCACACAGCCCTCATATAGCTCATGAATATATATATTCATATGTATATGTGAATATCTACCTAATTATTTGTTAGATTTAGTTTGTTAAGACTTGGATTTTTAGAACAGCTATAGATTCATAGAAAAATTGAGAAGACAGTAAGAAATTTCCATTTACCCTGTCCCTAGTATCTTCTACTAATAGCATCTATATCGGTGTATTTGTTATAATTAGTAAAACAGTACTGATGCATTATGTTCAACTAAAGTTCCCAGTTTATTTAGATTTCCTTAGTGTTTACCTAAAATCTTTTCTCTGTTCCAAGATTCCATCCAGGATACCACATTACATTTAGGTGTTATATCTTGTTATACTCTTCTAGGCTGTGAGAATTTTGAAGGCTTTCTTAGTTTAGAAGACATGATATTTTATATACTGTCCTTCAATTGGGATTTGTCTGATGCAATTCTCATGGGGCTGTGCTTATTGAGGAAGGCTGTACAGGTAAAGTACCATCCTTACCACGTCGTATCAAGGTATGTGCTATTTCATTGATTCACCGCTCTTGCTATAGACCTGGTCCTCCAGGTTGAGGTAGTGTTTGTCAGGTTTCTTTTTCCCCTTTCCATAATGTGTTCTTTGGAAGGAGGTCACTGTGCCCAACCCTCACCTAAGGGGTCTCCAGAGTTACACTCTTCTATCTATGTAGATTGTTTAGAATTTGGAATGGAAAATTTGTCTCTTCTTCCTTGTGCATTAATGTATTAAATCATTTATTTACACCACTATCCACTCTTGGTATTCATTTTCCAATTTGAGGGTTTGGGTATTTTGTAAGCACTTCCTTGCTCTCTGATACTATAAAATGCTCCAGGATTATCTCATCTATTTTCTGTCCCTGCCCCCTATCAACCATTTCTTCAAGGATCTCTGCTTCTTTTTCTTTTCTCTTTTTCTTTCTTTCTTTTTTTTTTTTATTTTTTAGAGACAGAGTCTCATTTTTTCACCCTCAGAGGAATGCCGTGGTGTCACACAGCTCACAGCAACCTCCAGCTCTTAGATTTAGGCGGTTCTCTTGCCTCAGCCTCCAGAGTAGCTGGGACTACAGGCACCCGCCACAATGCCCGGCTATTTTTTTGTTGCTGTTTGGCTGGGGATGGGTTCGAACCCACCACCCGTGGTATATGTGGCTGGTCCCCTACTTACTGAGCCACAGGCACCCCAAATCTCTGGTTCTTTTCATTGGTTAATAAGATTAGAAACCCAGATCGGTGTGCTGGGTGTGTTTATTGTTGCTACTGGAGTGTTAGAATTAGTCTTTATTTTTTATTTTTATAAACAAAACTCACATTTTAGATTGAAATAAACTATGCAAAATTGATTTTCTTCACTAAAAATAATAGCAATATTTTACATATTATT
>CAUYPK010104382.1:0-48323 GCA_963574355.1 Loris lydekkerianus | reverse complement strand
CACAAAGGATGTAAAGTCTCCACCTTTTTTAATACCATGAGTAGTATTCCATGCTATACATAAACCACAGTTTGTTAATCCATTCCTGGATTGATGGGCATTTAGGCTGTTTACACATTTTGACATTTGTAAATTGAGGTGCAATAAACAGTCTAGTGGAAGTGTCCTTATGATAAAATTCTTTTTTTTTTTTTTCTTTCTGGGTAGTAGCCCAGTAATGGGATTGCAGGATCAAATAGGAGGTCTAGTTTGAGCTCTTTGAGGATTCTCCACCCTTCCTTCTGAAAGGTTGTATTAGTTTGCAGTCCCCCCAGCAGTGCCATCCTCCTCCTCCTTTGATGTGTGATCACGTTCTTGTCTATAGTTAATAAGACGAACAGCAAGCTCTGATGGGGCCTGTGTATCTTCCAGCCACTTGAATTCTTTATCAGATGTCATAACCTTTGATAGAACAAAATCTAACTTACTTTCTGGTCCTTTACACAATGCTATTTTGTTTATTCCAGAGCAGAGGAATAACTGGCCTTTTCATCAGAAAATTTAATATTAAGACAGTTTGCTCTTTAATGTGCAGATGGTGCAATGTAACAGTTGTGAGAATAGTCACTGGGGTCAGAGGACTTGGGTTCTCTGTGACTCTCTAACCTTACATCTTTTATTGTCACTAAACCTCAATTGTGCATTGGGGAAAATAACAGTTCCAACCTTATGAGTTGTTGAGAAGAGTAAGTGCTCAATAAATACTCCCAATTGGGGCGGCGCCTGTGGCTCAGTGGGTAGGGTGGCGTGTTTGAACCTGGCCCCAGCCAAACTGCAACAAAAAAATAGCTGGGTGTTCTGGCGGGCGCCTGCATTCCCAACTACTTGGGAGGCTGAGGCAAGAGAATCACCTAAAGAGTTGGAGGTTGCTGTGAGCTGTGATGCCACAGCACTCTACCGAGGGTAACAAAAAACAAACAAAAAACCCTTCCCAAGTGGTATGGATTAGCTGTTAATTCTTTCCTCAAAAAGTTAGCATTTTTCTTCTGTTGATTAAATATATCATCAGTTTTGCAAAGCTGGAAGAATTATTTCAACTATTCCATAGACAAACTTTTCTGGGTAGGTGTTCTATGTTGATTTTCTCAGAAGAGACCTCACTGCAAGTTTGAAACCTTTTAGCTTTAGAAAACTTTTCTGTAATCTAAGAAAATATTATAAGTCCATATTTCATGAGCCTTTGTATTTATAAGCCTTTAAATGATCTGTGCAGTCAAAATTTCAAAATAATACACATCCCTCCCAACTCATACAGTATGTGTGTGTGTGTGTGTGTGTGTATAAAGATTTGTCAGGTAGCTTTGAGTCTTCACCTATGGAAAGTTTTTGATCATGTATCCTTTTTGTTTGTTTGTTTTTGGAGACAGAGTATCAATTTATCACCCTTGGTAGAGTGCTGTGGCAACCTCCAACTCCTGAGCTTAGGCCATTCTCTTCCATCAGCCTCCTGAATAGCTGGGACTACAGGCACTCGCCACCATGCCCAGGTATTTTTTGTTGCAGTTTGGCTGGGGCCTGGTTCGAACTCACTGCCCTCCATATATGGGGCCGGTGCCCTACCCACTGAGCCACAGGCACTGCCCCTCATGTATCCTTTTTGAAAAAGATTATTCACTAGGGAGAAGTAGGATCAGTGTTATATGGTGAATCTTCAAAGAAGTTCTGTTAGGATTTTTATTGTCAGGTCGAGCAAGTTCAGCCATATGCACACCATCAGTTTATCAATGGAGCGTGACAAACACTGCATTTTCCTTTCTTTTTAAAGAAATTATAGTAAGAGCATTTCACGTGGGATGTAGCTTCTAACGAAGTTGGAAGTCTGCAGCTCAGCACTGTTAACTATGGACGTGACACTCTTGGGCCTGGCAGCTCTCTGGAACTGCATAACTGAGACTGCCCACATCCCCCTCTGTCCCCTCCCCGGCAACCTGCATTCTACTCTCTGCTTTTGTGAGTCTGGCTGTTGTCTTTGTTTTCTGTTTCTTGTAGCAGAATTCCTGAAACTGGGTAAGTTATTAAGAAAAGGATCTTCTTACAGTTATGCAGGCTGAGAAATCCATGGTCAAGGGGCCACTTCCCCCGAGGGCCTTCTTGCTGGTGGGGACTCTGTGGATTGTCCTGAGGCAGTGAAGGGCATTACAGGGCCAGAGAGTGGAGTGTGCTAGCCCAGGTCTCTCTTCCTCTTCTCAGAGAGCCTCAGTTCTAATTCCATGATACGCTGTTCATCTGTTAATCCATGGCTTAATCAATGCCCTCCTGTCCCAGTCACCTCTGATGACACCATCTTTCAATACCACTTTGGGGATTCTGTTTCAACATGAGTTTGGAAGGGGACAAATATTTAAATCGTGAAAGCTGTTTTACATCCCTCACATAAGAGAAACCATACAGTATCTGTCTTTCTCTGCCTGATCTGTTTCACTTAGCGTGATGTCATCCAGGCCCGTCCGTGCTGTCCCGGGCAGCAGGATTCCCTGCTTTTCCTGAACAAAGCCCCACTGTATGTATACGCAGCCTTTTCTCTATCATCTATCCATCGGCACGTGGGTCACTTCTACATTTGACTCTTGTGATTGTGGTGCAGTGAACAAAGGTGTGCAAATCTTTTTGAGATCCTGCTTTCAGTTCTCTTGGGCATATACGGGAAGTGGGATTGCTGGATCATACGGTATTTTCAATTTTTGAGGAGCCTCCATGTTGCTTTCCAAAGTGGTTGCACCATTTAACATCCACACCAACAACGCACGGGGTTTCGTTTCTTCCCGTGCTCACCTCCATGTGTTCTTCTTGTTCTTCCTAATGACTACCCTCATACGTAGGTCTCCACCTGCTCAGCTGCCTAAGTCACGTAGGCCTAGTCCTCTCAGCTGACCCACCCATCATGAGGTGGGATCTCATGATCCTTGGTTGGTATCTCTCTGGCTACTAGTGATGCTGAGCATCTTTTAATATACTTGACCATTTGTGTGTCTTTAGAGAATGTCTATTCAAGTCTTTTGCCCATTTATAAATAGGGTTATTTAATTTTTTGCCCTTGAGTTTAGAATTTCCTTATATTACATTAGTATATTTTGGATATTACAGTAATCCTTATCAGGCACAGTTTCTCTCATTCTGTACATTGCCTTTTCACTCTGTTAATTGTTTTCTTTGCTATGCAGAAGCTTTTCTTTCCTTTCCTTTCCTTTCCTTTCCTTTCCTTTCCTTTCCTTTCCTTTCCCCTTCCCTCTCTCCCTCCCTCTGTCCCCAACTCCCTTCCTTCCTTCCTTCCTCCTTTCCTTCCCTCTTTTCTTTCCTTCTTCCTCTCTCCTCTTCCCCTTCCTCTTCCTCCCCTTTTCTCTCTCTGTTTCCTTCTGTTGTTGAGACGTCATTTTCTTCCTGATATACTAAGAGATGCTGGTGGTATTTTTGCGTGTGTGTGCCCATAGAAATGAAAATCATCCATGTAATTTTTAAACTTTATTCTATGAAATGGGAACCCATCCCCTTCCGCTCTCCATTCAAATCACGTTGTGAAGACTGGGGTGGAGCCGAGTGTGTTCGAGTCCCCTTTATCTTTGGTAACATCACATGGCACATCACTGGGCTGGTTTGCTGGGTGAACTAGAAGATCTCACACCCATGAAAGTGACTCTCCTAAAAACAGAGGATAAAGTGCTCGTGAAGATGTGAAAAATGGAACCCTGATGCATTGTTTGTGGGTGGAATTGTAAAATGGTACAGCTGCTATAGAAAACAGTATGGCAGTTCCTCAAAAATTTAAAAATAGAATTGTCGTGTGACCCGGCAAGTGTACTTCTGGGTATGTACCCAAGAGAACTGGAAGTAGGATCTGAAGAGATATCCATACACCCATCTTCACAGCAGCATTGTTCACAATAACTATTGTGTGGATGCAGCATCCACTGATGGATGACGGGTAAACAAAATGTGGTCCATTCATAGAATCATAGAATGGAATATTATTCAAACTCAAAAGGAAAGGCAATCCTGACACAGGCTGCAGCACGTGTGCTCCGTGAAATACGCCAGCCACAGAAGGACTCACACTGTGATTCAATTTGTATGAGGCATCCAGAGAGGTCAAATGTGTAAAGACATAAGACATGGAGGGTGCCGGGACTGGGGGGATGGGAGATTGGGGAGATATTGTTTAATGGGGACAGAGTTTCAATTTGCAAAGATGAAAAATTTCTGCAGAGGGATGGCCGTACAGTGATGCAGGTAGGCTTACCACTAGTGAACCGTACATTTAAAAATGGTTAAGATGGTGTACTTCATGTTATGTCTCTTTTACCACAATTAAGAATGTTTTAAAAGACAAAGCCATTTGAAAGGACTGTTTTATTCTGTTTATCATTAGTTATAATCCTAGCACCCAGATTTTGTAATGTTCTTTTAAGCCCAGCAAGTAAAATTAGTTTTCTTAACCATTTTAAGAGAGACTAAGGGACAGCCGAGAGGACTAGGCCTTCGTGACTTAGGCAGGTGAGCAGGTGGAGACCTACAGTCTGTACAGGGTTGCTGGCCCTGAGCTCAGCTTTGTTGTGTTTCTACCTTGGAGATATTAAAAAATTGAATCCAGAGCGGCGCCTGTGGGTCAAAGGAGTGGGACGCCCGGCCCCATATACTGGAGGTTGTGGGTTTACACCCGCCCCTGGCCAAAAATTGCAAAGAAAAAAAAAATTGAGTTCATAAAAGCAAATGACACCAGCCTGCCTTAGAAGTAAATACCCACTCAAACACACACACACAAAGACACACACACACACACACACATGAGACTCAGGGCCTTTGTGATGAGCAAATCCTGTCCCGTTTCATAACCACAGTTACTTCCACATCCAATACGCACTCAGAGGAGATTTGCCTGTTGGGTCTGCTTTCTAGTCCTAACCCCCTTCTGGGAATGGGCTTGGCATGAGTGCCAGATAATAGCAGAATGAGAATTTTAAACACTTGCTTTGACCAGAGTTGCCTGAAGGACACAAATCCTTCTGTCTCTTCAAGGTCTGTTCAGAGGGCTGTGCCCAGGCAGTCATCAAGGGGCCAGGATCTTTCTGGCTTCCCAGATCTAAGTGGTGTCCCGTTACTAGCAATGAACCAAAAACACTAGATGCCTTCAGGGAATGGGTGAGAAATGGCTTTCAAAGGTGAAGAAGTTTCCACAATGGCTTATATCATGGAACTGTTTCCATGATGACTCATGGCAACACTTAGCAGCAGTGTGCCCTGGCTGGACTGAGAGTGAGTGCACAGTCCGATGGACTCTTTTCACTGCCTAGTAGTCTATGAATTTCCCCCTGGGAGGATGCAGTGTCTCCTTCCTCCCAGCACTTAGTCCAGTGTCTTAGTAGCAGGCAGGCACGGAGCCGACTACCCAAATGCATGCTCTGTCCACAGCCTACTCAGATGTCATCTGATAAATGTGATGATTTTTGTGATGAAAACTCTTACATGCTGATGTTGGCAGAGAATGCATTTCCAGGGTCAATCGCAGGATATGCCTTCAGAGTAACCTAGTGTCCAATCCTCTTCTGCTCTCCCAGGGTCCAGTGGAAGGTTCTGCTGGGGTATGAAAATCTACATTTCCTGGAGGCTGCAAGGAAGGTTACTGGAGAAGGGTGGAGGGGACAATTCAGAGTTTTGGGATCGCGGCTTGAACATGGTCCTGGAAAACTCTCTCTTACAGGCATGGCACCTACCATAGGGGTGGATGTTTGGTGGGAAAAAGAAAAAGGGAAGAAACTTGTGCTTTTATCTTCCCTATGACTCTGAAGTTGGTCCATAATGGACATCTGTGGAAAAGAAAAGCAGAGAACCTCCTTCTTTTAAGAACACCTGGAAAAATGGCCTTTAGCTCTGCCCCTCCTACATTACATACGTGGTACAGCCTTCCTGTTGTTTAGATGAGAAAACTGAGGTTCTGGGTGCCCAGGTGATTCTCAGCATTACTTGATCAGTACAGGAGTCAGTACCTGTTCTGTCAGTACCTGATCAGTATGGCTGGAGTCCAGGGCTCCCACTGTGTCTGCTAGCTTCCCACTCTGTCTCCCCGTCTCAGGGCCCCCTCTCCAAGCCCCTCACTGTCATCATGACTCCAGTTAATGAAGCATTCACCGTGTCCCAGCCCTGTGCACTTTCCATGTTTTTATTTAACCCTAGAAGCTCTGTGAAGTCAATACCACTGCAACCCTTACATCATGAGTGAACAGCTGAGATTACGAAGCTTATCCAAGATTCCACAGCCAGTGCTGATTCCAAAACCCACACCCCAGCATCTCCACAGAAGACTTGATTTGTTCAAGGTCTCCAGTCCTCAGCACTACCACAGTTACAGGGCTTCCTTTTTCCTACTATGAGTAATTTATGTTCAAGTATGAGGTGTGACAATTAAGTTGGTGAACACATCCTAGAAAAAGTGTTACGTTTCTCATTGTTGATATCACTACCGTACTTTGAAAGTACGGTAAGCTATGCTCCAATGCCAGCATCTAGTCCACCCTTCAAAGCAATTTTGGAACTCTTTTCCTGGACTGGACATCAGAGCTGTTGTCATAGGGCACATGAAAACACGCAACAACAATAATGATGTAAGACAATGCCATGTCTGATGTACCATGGTTATGAAAGCTTGCCGAGTTGTTTGTACAGTGCTACCAATGTAAGCCCATGGTGGCAAGTTCCTGAACTTTATTGTCAGACCTCATACGATGACAGCTCTTTAATAACCCCACCTCCAAATATAGTCACGTTCTGAGGTTACAACTTCAACACAGGAATTTTACAGAGAAACAATTTAGCTCATAAAGCCTAATATGTTGCCTTCTTCAAGGGTATTTTAATTTTTTTAAAAAAATTGTCAGATACAAAAGTGCTAAGCCTAAAGGAATAACCTGTGGGAGGTGCCCTACTCTGTTGAAGGGGAGGTGGGAAGAGCATAAGCTGTTGCCGCGGCCGACCCTGACTCTCAGCTCCTGTGTATGAATTCTCAGGTCATCTCAAGAGGCTCAAATTATAGGAAGAAACAAGTGAGCCAGTAGTGCCTGTTCCTGGGGACCTCAGCTGACATCTCACATTTCTAATGATCATCCCCTTTGGAAGAATGTGTGACTCACACAATGTAATGTGACTAACAGCAATTCTCAAATTCCAGAGGTGCCTCGGGTGAATTCCCAGGGTCAAGGAATGACACGGCCCCACAGCCTTCACCGTCAGCTGGGAGCGCATATCGTCCCGGCTCCAGACTAAAGAGAGGCCAGTCCCTCCTTCTCAGGAAGGCCCTTGAGTTCTGTTTATAAATCCCCTTTTGTTGAAAATCCGGGCACAGAGAGCCTCCACTTGCACTCTGCCTGCTTCCTGGAATGAAGAAAAACCAAGGACGGGAGGCAGGATAGTTCAGGTAACTGGACTCAGCTGCTGCCTGCCTGGCACCATGCCCTGCTGGGGAGCCAGAGAGGAGATGAGGAAGAAGCCGCAGGCACAAAGTGGGGGCCTGTGGTGCCACTTCCTGGGTGACATGGGGCTTGCACAGCAACTCTTTTGTTCAAAAATGAGCCCGGCGCCAGACTCCTGTCCTGAGGAGGAGCAGAGGCCTTCCCTGCCCCTCGTCCTCTCTTCCTGCGTCCCCTGCTCTCCAGGCCTCTAGCTGCCTTGGCATTTGAACTTGTTCAGGCCCAGCAAGTTGTTTCAGATGGCATATTATTTTATTTGACATGTCCAACCTGTGTCAAAAATGTGCCTATCTAGGGACATAAACGCTGCCCGGTGTTTCTCTTCTCTCACCCCTGGTCCTACCACCCCCAAAGCCCTGGATCTATTTTCTCTTGAGAATAGGTTAAAGTTATCACTTCTAACTTAAACCATAGATGGCAGGGACTGAAAAATGAAATCCACGTCCTCGGCATCTAACCCCAGCCCTCTGCTAAACTCAGTGTGACCCGTGTGAGCAGCTGCACTTTGGTAACCCTGAATAGTCTTCCTGCTGCAAACTCATCTCTGAGTTCCCTGCCAGCTCTGCCTGGGACTCTCCTAAGAAACCGACTCAACAGTGTACTGGAGGTTGGGGGAGCGAGCCAGGCTGCCTCTGGGGGCAGAGGGCTGTGTGCTCGTGGCCTCCTTCCCAGAGAATACCCCATGAGACAAGTCTGGGCTTTGCCCTGAGTGTTCCTGAAAGCAGGTCGGAACTTGAGAGAGCGGGCAGGCACATGGGAGGGGAGGCACATGGGAGGGGAGGCTGTGCACATTTGTTCTGGAGCCTCAGAACATGCCAGATGGACTTAGGATAACTGGGGATCTGTAAGTGAACATTCTTGTCAGGAGGCCAAAGAGGACAGTGCCAGAACCCTGTGTGCTAGATTGTGCTTGAGGGTGACACTTCCCCTCCGAGGCTGGGGAGGCCGAGGGCCTGCTCTTTGCTGCAAGGGGAGGCAGATGAGGTGTGGAAGCCACACTATTTCCTACCTTTATTCACAGTGCTTGGGTACCTTGGCCAGGCCAGACTCAGTCACGCCTCCCCTCCTTCTTTCTCTTCTTTTTTTCTCTTAAAAATTAAAAAAACAAACATTCATTTTCTCTTTTCAAAGCCATAACAAAAATATTTATTGTTATTCCTAAATAAGAGGGTGAAACCGCAGTGGCCAAGTTTAGCTCTTGCTTCCTCCAGCATCCTTTCTCTAGGATAGGGGTCTGAAGGGCCCGTGACCTTTGTCGATCCTCAGTAACTGTGTAATACACATCATTCAGAAAACTGGGGAGATGAGGATTTTAAAGTGATCTGTTTTTCCACAGTCTTGAGAAATACAGCCCCCCAAATTTCACATGTGTGCTGCTACTTTGTAAATAATGTTCAGTATTAGTTCATAGGGTGGAAGGGATTTTCACATGATTCATAGTCATCTGGTTATATCGCAGGAAATGAGGTGTTCAGCAAATTTCTTTCTTTTTCTTTTGCCAGTGGATTCTTTTATTTTCTCAAAATAGTTAAACATGTGCACTGTGGCCTCCGACCTGCAAGGGGTCTTGTAATTATGATCCGTGGGCTTGTGGGCTGGACAGCTGCTGCGCACAGCTGCCTGGAAGTGAAAACTCGGGTCACCACCCCGTGCTGAGAGCCGTCCCTTTGGCACACAACATGCAGGCATGTCCAGAGGTGGAGGCAGGACTCACACTCATAAATTAACGTCCCTGCGCATCAGAGCGAACTTCCAAGCAGAAGGCCCAGTCTTCCAAGTATTAAAACCTCAAGTGAGTCATCAGCATCTCGTGTGTGGGGAGTCTGAAGGCCGAGTTAGTCAGCCGGACAGGGAGGCAAGTGGGATGCAGTATGCAGAACGTGGCACACTCCAGGGGCTTACTAATTGTTAGCTTCAAGCACAGTCATTTTTATATGCAGGTCTGGTTTTCCAGCCATAGCTGTGCAGAAGGGGATGTTATGCATCCCTGTAGCAGAGGTTAAGTTGGTCATTCGCTGTTCTTAATTCACCCTGCATAAATTCTCTCCTAGAAGGGGTTCAGGGAGCAGGGTGGGGCGGGGTCTGGGCAGGGAAGATGTGGCCCTTGGGTTGGTCAGTGTGGAGCAGAGAAGGATGTCAGAGATAGCACCTTACCTGCAAGAGGAAACTGAAATTGGTTGTAATTTGCATTTCTCTGATGAATAGAGCTGTTGGCATTTCTTTGCGTACGACTTCCTTTGAGAAATGTCTATTTATATTCTTCACCAGTTTTTTAATAGGGTTATTTGTTTTCTTGTTATTGAGTGAACTGAGTTCCTCATGTATTTTGGATGTCAGCACTTGTCTGATGTATGATTTGCAGGCATTTTCTCCCAGTCTGTGGGTTGTCTCTTCATTCTGCTCTTTCCTTTGCTGTGAGAAGCTTTTTAGTTTGATGCAATCCAGTTTGTCTGGTTTTGCTTTGGTTGCCTCTTCTTTTGAGGTTGTGTACAGGAAATCATCGCCCAAACTGTGTTGTGGAGCTTTCCCTTATGTTTCCTTTTGTTTTTCAGTCTCGAGTCTGACATTTAAGTCTTTGTTTTGACTTGATTCTTATATACAAGGTGAGATAAGGGGTCATTTTCAAACTTTTGCATGTGGATATCCAGTTTTCTCAATACCTTGTTTTAAAGAGACTGCCCTTTCTGCATCACACATTCTTGGCACTTTTGTCAAAAATGAATTGACTATCAACATGTAGGTTTATTTGGGGGCTCTGTGTTCTATTCCATCAGGGCTGCTGTGTCTGCTCTTATATCACTATAAAAGCTGTTCTAATTACCACAGCTTGGCAATGTATTTGGAAATCTGGTAATGTGATGCCTCCAAGCTTTATTCCTATTGGTTAAGATTGTGTTGACTATTCAGGATATTTTGTGGATTCCTATGAATTTTAGAACTGCTTCTTCTGTTTCTATGAAGAATGTCATTGGCAATTTGGTAGGTATTACATAGAGTCTGTAGACTGCTTTGGGTAGTATGGACATTTTAGCAAATAGTCTTCCAATTCATGAATACAAATGTCTTTCCATTTATTTTTATCTTCTCCATTTTCTTTGATAAATGTCTTACAGCTTTTAGTATACAGATCTTTCACTTCCTTTGTTAAAATTAGTCCCAAGTATTTTTTATTTTGGATGCTATTATAAATAACATTGTTTTCTTAATTCTTTTTCAGGTAATTTGTTGTTAGCGTATAGAAATGTTACTGAGTTTGTAAGTTGATTTAATATCCTGCAACTTTACTGAATTCATTTATTAGTTCTAAGTTTTTTGGAGGAGACTTCAGGATTTTTTGTATATAAGATCCTGTCATCAGCAAACAGAGACAATTTCACTTCCTTTGCTATTTGAGTGCCTTTTATTTCTTTTTCTTGCTTAATTGCTCTGGCTAGAACTTCTAGTACTGTGGTGAATGAAAGTGATGAGAGTGGACATCCTGGTCTTATTCCTAATCTTAAAGGAATAAGCCTTCAACTTTTTACAACTGAGTGTGATGTGAGCTCTCTTGAGGAACACACGCACCTAGTTTGTTGAAAATGTTTATCATGAAAGGATGTGTTGCATTTTGTTGAATGTCTTTTCAGCATCTATTGAGATGACCGTATGGTTTTTGTCCTTCATTCTGTTTACTCTGATGAATCACATTTATTGATTTGTGTGCACTGACCCATCTTTGTATCTCAGGGATAAATTTACATGGTTGTAGTGAATGATCTTTTTCATATGTTGTTGCATTCAGTTTGCTAGTATTTGTTGAGGATGTTTGCATTGGTGTTCCTTGATGATACTGGCCTGCAGTTTTCTTTTTTGGTAGTGCGTTTGTCTGGCTTTGGTATCAGGGTAATACTGGCCTTGTAAAATAAGTTTGGAAATAGTTACTCATTTTCAATTTTTGAAAGAGGCGGAAGAGGATTTTAGTGTCAATTCTTCAAATGTTTGATAGAATTCAGCTGTGAAGCCATCCGTCCTGGGATTTTCTTTGACAGGAGATTTTTAATTACTGATTCAATTCTCTCATTCATTATTGGTTTGTTCAGATATTTTAGTTCTTCATGATTCACTTTTGGTAGGTTTTATGTTTCTAGAAATTTGTTCCTTTCTTCTACATTGTCCAGTTTGTTAGCCTACAGTTGTTCATACTAGTCTCTTATAATCCTTTGTATTTCTGTGCTGTCATTTGTAACATCTCTTCTTTCATTTCTGATTTTATTTTTTTCTTTGCTTTCTTAGTCTGCCTAAGGGTTTATCAATTTTGTTTAGCTTCTCCAAAAATTAGCTCCTAATTTAATTGATCTTTTCTTTTTGAGGGGGTCTTTATTTTATTTATTTCTGCTCTGATCTTTACCATTTTCTTCCTTCTGTTAACTGTGTTCTTGTTTTTCTAGTTCCTTAATGTTTAGTGTTAGGTTGTTTATTTGATATCTTTCTTTTTTATGTAGGCATTTATTGCTATAAATATACCTCCTAGAACTACTTTTGATTTACCCCATAAATCAAATGTTTTTCCATTTTTGTTTTCTTCAAGATATTTTTAAATTTTCTTTTTAATTTCTTCTTGACCCAATACTTATTTAGGAAGCAATTATTCCTTGATTACAGACCAGTTCAACAGCTTTCACAAAATTTCCAACATGATAACATTCTATACTAGTTCCAGGTAATAGTGATATATGTAAAAACATGACATTTTAGAATAAAGGTATAAATGAACAGTTATTGTATTACTTATCTTTTTTCTCACTGTAATTAGTAACCAAGTTTAGTCATTTGCAGAGAAGCCAGCTTGTATGAAATATACAAAACAGATGTCTGTATTTTATGTGCTAGAATAGTACAGAACATTTCATGAATGCTTAATGCATGCTAGGCACTATTTGAAGTATTTTATATTTTTTTAACTCATTTAATTCTATGGTATAGTTTAATTCCTATTAATGAAAAGGCATACAATTATTATTTAATTTAGTGATTAAGTAATAATTTAATGGACAAGGTTGAGCAACTTGCCTGAAGTCACACAGCAGTGGGTGGTAAAGACAAGATACTAAGGTAAGTACTGCCCACAGAGAGGGACTGAGTGAAGCACCACAGGAGGTAAAACAGAGAAGCAAGTCCATGCTTCAGTGCTCTAAATAGAGACATGAGACACTCACAAAATTCCAAGGGATGAAAGACAGAGGACAACAGAGGGCTTCAAATAAAAGGCTTCAAGAGCTCAGCCGAGGGGGACATTCCTGCTGGCCAGGGAGCTGAGGAAGACTGCCTGGAGCAGGTGGTACTTTAGCTGGGTTGTCCAAAATGAAAGGACTTTGTCCTATAGAGATGGCTGCTGTGAGGAAGGAAACAAAGAGAGCTCGGGCCCCTGTCAAAAGGGTCTGTTGCAAACACAGAGCAGCGTGGCTAAAAGTCTGGGTGCATGGGAGGAGTGATTGAAATTGAGATTGGAAAGGCCTTTGGGGCTGCACCATGGAAGGCATTTAATGCCGCCATGAGCAATGTGTGCTGTCCTGGAGAGGAAATACAGAGCTATCGAGGGTGTTGGAGCAGAGAAGCAACATGATAAAGCAGTTCTTTACGAGGACAACTGGCTGCTATGATCAGGGTGGGTTAAAACAGTGGTTCCCAACTTTCTGGCACCAGGGATTGGTTTCATGGAAGACAATTTTTCCATGGACATGGAAATGGTTTCAGGATGAGTCAAGTGAATTACATCCCCACCTCAGGTCATCGGGTGTTAGATTGTCCTGTGGAACACACGGCCCAGATCCCTCACATCCACAGTTTACAACAGGGTTCTTGCTCCTGTAAGAATCTAATCACACCACTGACGTGACAGCAGGTGGGGCTCAGGCTGTGGTGTGAGCAGTGGGGAACGGCTGTAAACAGACGAAGCTTCCCTGCTCCATCCACTGCTCAGTCCTGCTGTGTGCCCTGTTCCTGACAGGCCATGGATCAGGAGTTGGGGACCACAGGGGTAAGACACAGAAAGGCTGAAAGCTGACACAGGTGATGGGACATGGAAGGTGTCACAGGCTCTGACAGAAGTTAGAGGTGGGAGGTGGCAGCACGGAGGGACAGTCCTGGGCTTTGAGGCCAGCACAGGCATCGGCACTCACCAGGTGTGTGCTTCTGGCCAGCTTCTCCTTTTCTCTGAGGTAAAACTGGAGATAATGGCCCTTACTTCCCAGCACTGTCATGGGAGGATCTCGCTAAAGCCCCTGAGCCCCCACGTGTGTACAGAAGAGGAATATTGCTATTCCTGTCCTCATTACTGTTGTAGTGACGCTTGACTGAAGGGAGAGGGGGCCCTGGAGGCTGACTCTAAGGTCTCAAATCTCGCTCATAAAAAAGGGGGCACCTTTAAAAGAAATAAGAAACAGAAGTCAGTACAAGCTTGAGGGAGCAAAGATGAATTCAGTTTTGCACAAACAGATGGGAGGTTGTTCTTTGAGGGAGGCATGGAGCTCTGAAGAGAGATTGGGCTGTCACCTGGAATTAGGGTCACCTGGGGGCATTTTCTGCTGAGAACTCAGCTCTGCAGGCCCCTGTGCAAGGCCTGTGGGCCCAGGGGAGCCATGGCTTTGACTAGCTCTGATTAGTATGTTACGGATGGAGTTGGAGTCCCACTTCTCTGCACAGAACCACATGCGTGGAGAGAGCTGGCTAGAGGAGGTGTTACCCTGCATGGCTCCCCTAGGAGGTTTACCCAGCCTGTGCGTGGGGCACTTTCCTTTCCATATCCCAGGAAGGAACATGTTGATAAGCCCCCTCCGTGGATGTTGTTCACCCCAGAGAACAAAAAAAGTTCTAAAACAGAACCCTCAATACTGAAAGGCTGTGGTCCCTAGGAAAAGGCGGGTGGCCCCAGAAGCAGGCTGCGGATGGTGTGGTAGAAAGGGCCCTCCGCAGAGTATGAGGATGGAGGTCTGGAGTTCCTACTCTGCCCACCCCTGGACGGGCGACCTCAGGTGGCTCCTTTGTGTCTCCAGGCATCAGGTTTTTTCCGTATATTATCGAAGTTGGCCTGTAGTGCAATAAACCTAGAGAATAAATGTTAATGACCCTCCCCTGTTGTGGCAGTACTCACTGAGGAAGTGGCTTCTACACAAGGGGGCACAGCATGGGGAGGGGCTGGACCCCTTCTGCAGGGTGACGTGAAAAGCCCCCAGTGTCATTGCTGTGTCTTTCCTCACGTTTTCTTGTAGAAAACTGACCAATCTCTCCTTGTCCTAACAGTTTATGGATTTCTGATGAATTACACCAGTGGTTCTCAACCTTCCGAATGCCGCGGCCCTTTAATACAGTTCCTGTGGGTCGTGACCTACAGGTTGAGAACCGCTGAATCAGATGGAACCTGGCGTTTTAGTACAGAGAAGAGAAACTCGGATTCTGCATGTGCTGGGTATTGCCCACAGTTTATTATTCCCAAAGTCCTCCTTGTACAGGGTTGTTTGCAAGCAACCCACAATTATTTCATAGCCACTATACATCTGATGTGCCTTGAGGCAATTTCAGATAAAATAAAAAGAGGGGATTATCCACAATATAGATGTTGAAATTTTTTTTTTTATTCTTGGGAATTCATTGAGGGTACAGAGAACCAGGTTACACTGGTCGCCTTTGTTAGGTAAAGTCCCTCTTGTAGTTATGTCCCACCTCCAAGAGGTGTGTTAGCACTGTGAACTCACTCCCTCCTCTCTCCTTCTCTCTCTTCATTCCCCCCTTCCCCCAACCCCCACCATGTACTAGATGTTGAAATTTTTAATGCTATCCTTTGCAAGGTACTTGGAAAAATCAAGGTTCTTGAGCCTCTCACCTGAAGGGTTGATTCGGCCTCTGCCTGGGGTGTGGTCTGAGGATCAGCATGTTAAGATCACCAGGTTATGGCCACAAGGCAGCTTCCAAGAAAAATATTGAGCTCCTTGGCATATTATATCCTTAGTGAAGGTCAAATGTTGGGTTATTTAAATCTAACTGATGCTGACCACAGAGGCCCCAAGCACAGGCAGAGGGTGACGTGCCTGCCCCTGTAATGAGAATGAAATGTCAGTCTCCAGTCAGTGCCCTAGTCCAAGGCCCAGCCCCACCTTGATGCAGGCTCCCATACCTTCTCAGGTTCATTCCTTGCCAGATTCCGCATGGAAACCCCAATGGGTATGAAACTGTCCTGTTATTCATGACACAGTTTTGGTGACACTTGGGTTCCAACACACTTAATGAAACCTCAGAGACATTTGTTTGCATTCGTGCGTCAAGGTCAGTCCAATTTCAGATGAATGCGTGCTTTTAAAGGCGATTGCTTCTATTGATTATTGCTTATGTTAGTCCAATCCTTGGTTGTGATGACAGACACTGAGCTTATGAATCCTGGCTTCAACAAAAATGAGGTGTGTCTGAGAGCCACAACCAGATATGCCACCAGGCTCAGAATTCCTGGAACTGGCTACTAGGACATGAGATGGAAGAGAAAGCTGGCCGTCACTCATCCTGTCCTGCCAGCTTGTCTGTTTTATTTACCTCCCTCCACCTCCGTAGGGTGCTATGTGTGTCCCACCTGATATCCCATAACCAAGCTGCAGACCCCTAGAAAGCTCACCCCGAGGTAATCACTGGTAACATTTTAGAGTATGTCCTTCCAGAGTCTTCCTCACGCATAAATGTGTGCTTTTGAAAAAAGTCAGGATCATAGGCTACAAATTCTTCTATAACTGATTTGTTGGAATAAATGTACCCCATGGGCAATAAATGCTTGTACAATAAATGTACCACAAATGTGTTTCAATTTCATCACCTATTTTTCTACAACATGATTTTTTAGAGCTGACTTGCATTCTAGCCTATGTACGTCTGGTAGAATCCTTCATAGCCAACTTCATTAGAGGAACTTGAACCTTTATTTTAAACTTAAGACATATCGCACACCATTTATCCTGCATTGCAACATATAAACTACATTTATTTACCAATCTAGAGAAAAGGCTTTGGCATCAATATAATTTTCTCCCCTAATACTTAATCTTGTCCACTATAACCTCATTCAATGCATCTTTTTTTGTTTTATTTTTGTAACTCAACTTTAGTCTTTCTAAAATTTTCAATCTAGTTTTCGGAGAAATAAAAATCTCTCTTTTATAATTTCATTGGTATACTTATTTCATTAAATTACATAATTACAATAAAAAAACCATTGGAGCAAGAATAGCTTTGGTAACAAACACAAGTGATTTTCGGTGAGCACACAGCTCAGCTAAGGGAGTCTGGGAGTGCTGGTTAACTAAAGACAGGCCCCAGATGCTGGGGTATTAATAAGACACCGTTTATGTAAAGAATGAAGAGTTATGATGAATCCAGGGGGCTATTTGGTTTTAAAGAGCACTTCTACTCCATAGTAATTTATTTAAACAATTACCTATGCTGGACATCTAAACAGTCTCGCAGCGTGCAAGGTAACGCAGCATTAAATCCCTCGGCAGATAATTAGTTGAACGCTTTCATCGTTATTCCTAGAATTGGAACAACTGGGTAAAATTATACATGTTTTAAAGACCAAGTACATATTTTCAATTACTTTACTGAGTTTCCTGGATTTTTAATTTTAAAACACAATTTATAAGAGTAAGCGACATTTTCATAGTCTGATTAAGCAATGAGTCCTACTTTTCTATGTGTGGTAGAAATCTCAGTCTGATGCTTTATCGTACAACAATGATTTCACCTCTTCCACGACATGTCAGAAAAACATCTTCCTTTTGTTTTGTGTGACAATAGCAACAGTTCCCATGGATGGAATTTATTTTTCATCTAGAAATTCAACCCAGTTTGTGTGAGGATGTGGCTAGGAAAAATGAGCCAAAAATGCAAGATTAAGGCAACTTGATTTTTATGCTGTGTATATAGTTCAGCTCTGGGCTTGGCGGACACAAACAGTTTCCATGGTTTTAGGAGTTCTTGTTGTAGCAACAAGTTCCTTGGGCAGCAGTCTGCAAAATTCAAGTTCCCTGTGTGAGAGAACATTTTGAACTGTGAACGTAAAAGGATTAGATCGGGGGTGCCTTGAATGGGTTCTCTGGAATGCCCATCCTACCCCCGGCTCAGGCTGAGAGGAAAACAGTCGTCAATTTCTGTAAGGGTTTTTCCATTGTTTGGAATGTCCCTGTGAGAGTGTTCAGCTTGCTCATGTCAACAGGGCTGAACGGGGGACACGGGCACAGGTACGTGACTCAGACTAGTGCTAAATCACTACATGATGATAACTTCGAAGCCCCGAGTGTCTGGGAAGGAGCAGGAGGTGCCCAGGAGAGCCAGACTCACTCATCACAAGCATGTCTGTCAGTGGAGGTCATGGACGTGAGGCTTGAGGGCGGGTGTTGGAGAACAGTCTCTGGAGAGAGGGCTGAAGGTGAAGCTGGAACTCTCGGCCCACCACGCTGCCCTTCACAAGAGCTGGACGCACAGCAAGAGCCAGGGGCTGAGTAACTGGGACAGCCCGTGGGCGGGTGCGATGAGGTCTGGGCAAGTTCAACTGAGACTCGACGGCTCCGCCCTGAGCGCTCTTTGTATCCTCTCCGCTGACGTCCATCCATCTGTTCATGTATAGAAAGGTGGGGAGCAAGGGCCCCTTTGGCTCCAAGAGAACACCTGCAAACTGCAGTGGGGAAGCCGGGAAGTTTGTCTGGACTCCAGGCCCTTAAACAGAGGAGGAGAACAGGAGGTCAGAGAAGCTGTCTCTGGCCAAGCAGTGAGTCCTCATACCCCGAGGCAAGGTGCAGACAGCTCCCCAAATCCCTCTTCAATCTCTCTCCCAAATGCTTACAAAGACTTGAAACTCCCCAGTTGAAATTTACTCTTTTGGAGAATATGTAATACTTGAAAGTATTTTCAGAATGAAAGATGCAAAATAAATATACAGGCAATCTCCAACTTACAAACGTCTGACTCACATACAGCTCCAACTTATGGGGGCTGTTACTGTAAGCCCCCAAGTTACAATCAGCCAGCTGTATGATTGTATCTGTTCCAACTTACATACAAATTCAACTGAAGAACAAACCTACAGAATCTATCTCGTTTGTAAGCCGGAGACTGCCTGTCTAAAATATGTGTATAATAAAATGAATAATGATACCATCTTCCTGGTTTAAGTGAAATATTAATAGCTTATTATTACCTTTAAAGTCCTTCCTAGGCTCTTCCTCCAGAGAAAATTGTTATTCTGATTTTTGTGTGGATAACTACATGGCTTTTCTTTAAGATGTTACCTTTTATATTTATTTCTGTATAAAATATATTTTTCAGTTTTACCTATATCTTCAACTTTATATGAATGAAATCGGATAATATTCTGCAACTTTTAAAAATCAATATTATGTCTGGAGATTCAGTCACTTTTTGCATCCGTCTGTAGTCCTTGCCTTATTGTGCATAAATTGTATAGAATGAAGATACCTCACATTTAGGTTTTATTCTACAATTGATGGACCTTTGGTCTGTTGGTAGATTTTTTCTATCACTGAACAGTGCTTCTGTGAATGTCCTTACATGGGTCTTCTGGAATATGTGTGCAAAATTTTGTCTTGGAGAGAGGGATGCAGAATTACGAGGATTGTGAATCTTCACGTTTTTAGAAAATGCCAAATTATTTTCCAAAGTGGCTGTGGCAATTTAAACTCCCACTAGTGGAGCCACTCATAACATTATATATGTCATCATTGATTCTGGTTATTTCCAGAATGTTTAGTGTTTGCTTTTTTGGCAGGCATGAAATACTATGGCATTGTAGTTTTAATCTGCATTTCTCTTAGTTGATATTTTCACATTTACTGAAGTACTTAATTTTATTTTATTTATTTATTTATTCATGAACCAACCTGCCTTATTGGTTCTTTTTTTTTTTTGCAGTTTTTGGCCAGGGCCAGGTTTGAACCTGCCACCTCCGGTATATGGGGCTGGCACCCTTCTCCTTTCAGCCGTAGGCGCCGCCCCAGTACTTAATTTTAATATAGTTGATATTTACCTATCTTTTACTTTTTGGTTTGGGCTTTTAAGTCTTATTTTTAAAATGGTTTCTTAACACCTCTTTCTTTTTCCTAAAAATGTTAATGTTTGTTTTCTCCCTCAACTTCCCCTAAGAATTGATTTTATATAAGCCATGATGTAGAAACCCAATTTGATTTGTTTTTTAATGAATAACGAATTATTCCGGTACCACTCTTTAAATATCCATCCTTACTTTCCTGTTCTGTGATTTCTCTGCCATAAACCAGGCATGGTCTCTGACCTCTTCTGTCCCAGATTGACTTTTCATTGTTTTCACTGATGTGGATATAATAGTTGTTGAAATCTGATTAGGTGAATTCCTCTACCCCAAGATTATCCTCACTACTTCCAAGTGCATTGTAAATCCAGCTTGTCTAATTAGATATCTACCCACATGCATAAAAAAGGGAAATTAAAAAAATGTCTTAGGGTTTTGATTTGCTTTGCCTTGAATATACAGATTTTAGAAGAATTGGCATTTTTACTATATTGAATTAACCAATTCACACCACAGTCAAGCTTTACATTTATTTATTTATTTGTCTTTTGAATAATGTTTGGTTGTTTTCTCTATGAGGAACTTCACAATTTTTGTTAGATATTTGCTATATACATACACATATATATTTATCTTTTTATTACAAATTTGTGAAAACATCATGAATAAAGAGTGACAATTACAATCTCTGTAACCTCTGCCCATGTACTAAGTCAGTAAAATATGTGAACAAAGTAGGATTATAGAGTATTTTCTCTGAGAATCTTAAGTGGATCAAAAATTTTTTTTTCATGGTTTGAGTCAATGATAATCAACTATTGCTGGGAAACTGGTCTTATTTTAATTTTTAACTTTTTTATTTGTATTACTTTACAGTTGGTTAAAAATTCTACCTTTTCCTTTGGGTAGATACCCAGTGGTGAGATTGTAGGATCATATAGTATTTCTATTTTGGGTTCTTTGAGGAACTGTTTCCATACTGTTTTCCACAGGACACAGTGCCACTTTGTTACATGTAGAGGTTGCATAGTGGTGAAGTCGGGCCTCAGGGTATCCATCCTGGGATACATTGTGCTCTCCAAGCAATTTCCCATCGTCCCCCTTCCTCCCCTCCCTTCCCTTCTGAGTCTCCACCTATATCCTTCCACTGTCTACATCCACGTGGACGCTTATGAGGAAGAACACGTGGTATTTGTCTTTCTGGGTCTGACTTGTTTCACTTGAGATAATGGCCTCCAGTTCCAGCCATGCTGCTGTAAAGACACAATTTCAGTCTTTCTATATACACAGTCTTCCGCTGTGTATATAAACTACTTTTTCTTTATCCAGCCATCATTTTTCTTATCTAATCATAGACACTTAGGTCGATTCCATTTCTTTGCTGTTGTAAACAGTGCTGTGATAAACACATGAGTGTAGGCATCTTTTTGGTATACTGACTTCTTTTCCTTTGGGTAGATACCCAGTAGTGGGATTGTAGGATCATATGGTATTTTTATTTTGAGCTCTTTGAGAAACTATTTCCATACTGTTTTCCATAGTGGCTGTGCTAAATTACATTTCTAGCAATAATATATAGGAATTCCTTTTTCTTTGTATCTTTTTCATCTGTTATTTTGTCTTTTTTTTTGCAGTTTTTTTTGGCCAGGTCTGGGTTTGAACCCGCCACCTCCGGCATATGGGGCCCGCGCCCTACTCCTTTGAGCCACAGGTGCTGCCCTGTTATTTTGTCTTTTTAATGATAACCATTCTAACTGGGATAAAATGATCTCTCATAATGGTTTTAATTTGCATTTCTCTGATGCTGAGAATCAGAGTGATGCTGAGCATTTTTTCATGTATGTGTCAGCTATTTGTATGTCTTCTTTTGATAAATGTCGATTGATATTTTTGATGCTGGTATAAATAGTGTTTTTACCTTAACAAGGCCCTGGACAGTCTTGTCTCTCCCTTCCGTTCCCCTTCTCCCTTATCTATTGTTTTTGTACTTTGTTGTTGGCAATAAGAAATGCCAGTGATCTTTATATGTAGATTTTTGTATTTAACAAACTTGATAAACTCTCTTACTAGTTCTAATTATTTATTTGAGGGTTCTTTGAAACTTTTCACATGGATAACGATACTAACTGCAGTTAATATGATTTTTTTCCCTAAGTTTCTACATTTCCTAGCATAGAGTAGAACCTCTGATAATAAGAAAAATGAATAACATAATTTACTACATTTATTAAGTGAATTTTTAATGTTAAACCAACTTAATACTACACATTCCTAAAATAAACTGAATTGTGATTATAATATTCATTTGACCCCTTATTGTATTTGATTGCCTCATGTTTCTTTTTGGATTTGACATCCATGTTCGTAAGTAAGATTAATATGTAATTTTCTTTCTTCATGTAGTTCTTGTCAGATTTGGGTATCAAAGTAATGCTAGCCTGGTAAAATGCATTGGAAATTATTCCAATATTCTGGAATAGTTTAGATACTTGGAATTCTTTTCTTGACTGTTTGGTAGAATTTGCTAGTGAAGTCATCCAGGGTTAGGACTTTATTTGTAGGATTTAAATTTTTAATATTTACAGAATTATTCAAGTTTTCTGTTCTGTCTTGGGTCCATTTTGATAATGTACATTTTTAAAGGAATTTGCTCATTTATTATTTTCTAATATGTAAATTTCCAGCTGCTTTCTCTATTTTGTAAATAGACTTTAAAAATTCAGTTTAAAATACTTTTCTAATTTCCATTTTGGTTTCTTCTTTGCCCCATGAGTAATTTCAAAGTTATGTTTTTAATTTCCGAGCATGGCAAAGTCTTCTAATTACAATTTTACTGTTGCCTGATTGCCTTGTTATCAGAGAACGTGAGATGAGCTTCCTGAGCCATTTACTTTCGGCTGATTACCATAAATGCTTCATGTGCGCTTTGGCGGTTTGTGTATCCCAATGAATTTTTCTGTTTCATCTAAGTTATTAAATTTATGGGCAAAAAAAATTATAGTAGTCTCTTGTCCTTTTAAGCAGAAGACTGTGGTTGCTTTTAATATCTTCTTTTTATCTTTCATGTTCTGGAGTTTGACTCAGATATCTCAACTTGTGAATCTTGTTAAAATTAATTTTTATTGGGGTTTATTTTGGCATCCTAAGTCTGCACATTGCTGATTTTTATTAGTACTGGAAAATTCTCAAGTATTATTTCCTCATTTTTTTCTCAACTCATTCCTGAACATTACTTGGATTTATGTCAAGAGTGACTTTGTCTATTCTACACAATTCTTAACTTATTTTTTGAAGTTTCTATATATCTGTTTCGGTATGTTACATTCTGAATAATTTCTTCTGATCTCCTTTCTGGTTTGCTAGTTTTCTTTCCATCTCTGTTAAATGGACTGTTTCCACATAAGCTTTGTCATTTTTCTCGTCTCTTGTCCTTCACGTCACAATACTTTCTAGCCTCTTCTCCATAATCCTTTTTCACTCACCTATTCATATCATCAAAGTTATCTTTTGTTTCTTTAAGTACACAAAGTATGTTCTTTTTTTCAATGAGTTTTTTCGAGTTTAATACTTAGCTTTAATACTTAGCCAATGATGACATTAGATTTTATAAGGAATGATGCTTGGAATTTTTTTTAATCTCATGGACAGCATATTTTTTTTTTCCATGTTAATACAAGAGTACAAATGAGGAGGTTACATTGTCTGAGTTTGTTAGTTAAAAGTCCAAGTTGTGTTGAGCCCTTCCCCCAGAAGGTGTGCTCTCTACCCCTGCATTGCACCTGTTAGGTGAGAGCACCAAACCTCTTCCCTACTCCTCTCCTTCCCTTGCCTCTCTCCTCCCCTTCCTTGGATTTAATTGTGTTTTTCTTTCATGTGGATGTGTAGTTGTTCATCTGCTAGTTTCATATTAGTATTGAGTACATTGCATATCGTAGTTAGTACTGAGTGCATTGTTTTTCTATTTGTGTGATACTTGGGAAGATGTTCTCTGAATCCATCCAGGTAAATACAAAAGATGTAAAGTCTCCATCTTTATCGTGGCTGAATAGTATTTCATGGTGTACATTTACCGTAGTGTGTGTCCAATAATTTCAGTTTCTAACTATTTCATATATCTGACTTACAGTGCTTTATTTCCTGGCTTTCTTTAATGGAAGTTTATTTTCTAGCATATGGGTTTTTTTGTTTTGTTTTTTTTTAATATGAGCTCACACAGTTTGAAAACTTTATCAACAACAGCTTCTCTCAGAGAGGATTTTCCTTGCTTCTGTGAGGCTCCTAGGCTACCGCTACCCCCTAAACACTTAACTAAATATTCACTGTGAGGAATTTTGTATAATCTAGGTAGCATGGAGCCACATAAAGTCAGTCTGGGAGAACTTTCCTACCCCCCACCATCCCCACAGTTTGAGAGAGGCAACTTTCCTTCCATTTCACAGAGATGGGAGAGGTTTATTTCTGGTCCACCCTTGAAGTGAGCCTGCAGCCCTCGTAAGCTTTTACAGGGATCTCTTATTACTCTGTATCGAGGTCGCTGCTGCTTCTTCCTGGAACCCTTGCCAGTATGAAAACTAATAATTGCAGTTTCACCTGGGTTTGGCAAAGTTTTCAGAGCAAAACCCAACCTAAGTGTTCTGTTTCTTGCTTTAAATTAGGTTTTTTTGTCCTCAGAGACTGTCCTTCTTTCTGAATAATTCATCATCAAGTCCAAAAAGAAGCTAAAAGACGTTTTTATTCAGGATTTTTAGTTGTTTCCAGCAGTAGAATTGATCAGGATCTTTAGACCACCACACTATGAGACATGGATATAAATGTTAGTCCTTTACTTTGAGGCTTTATTCCTGGTTAAAACTCAAATGCCAGAGAGGGAGGGAGGGGACACTAAGGTGTTCCTTCTCCCAGTGCCGTCTTTCAGCTACGTCCCCGAAGGCCACCTCGCATGCTTGGTAAAATGCAGGTTGTGGGCCCCCCTCAAACTTCCTGAACACTAATCCTGGGATGGCTGGAGGAAGAATTTTTATTGAATGCCCCAAAGGAGAGTTACTTTGTTAGGTTTCTATCTTTTATGCTCTTGTAAAAATTAGTTTTAGATCCTTTTTGCAAAGAAATCTTTAAAACAAAAAAGCTTAGGAATACTTGGTGTCTGGAAGAAAAGGCCTCTTAATGTTGGCATTAAAAAAGAGGAGCTTTTTTTCTGTAAAGCATCCAGTGTTCGCTGATTGCGGGTCCCTGACCACTGCCGTGGGGTTACGGCCTCCATCGCCACCCTCCTCTGTAGATTATGTCATCTTAAAGCCAGGGTTAGCCGGTTTTATGGAGTTTTATTGAGATTATCCAAAGAATTGTGAAGGAGGCTCATTTTTTAGTCATCGTTATAGAGAAACCAGTTCCTCAAAAAAGGTTTAGTTCTTCTTCCAGAAAGGAAAGAAAAAATAAAAAAGTCCTTTAAACTTTCTTATTAAAGTATATTTGAGCATAGCTCTAATTATTCTCTTAGGAGAAGTTCTTTGAAATTCATTTACTAGGTTGAAAGGTATGCACCTTGTAAGACTCCCCACCCCTTCATAAAAAGTTTTAGTGTACAGATTATTTTTTTAAAAAAAGTGTATGTTCAAGCTTAGCTCTGTGAAGATATTTCAGAAAGATTTAAGAAGAAATTAAAGTTACTCCAAACCTGCCACCCAGAGAAAGCGGAGGTCGCACATGTTCCTGTAATATACAGGGTGGCCCCAAAGCTCCAGTGGAAACGAACTCTAGGGCCACCCTGGATATCATCTTAGTCTTTTTTCTAATGCACAGTTGTTTTTTTTTAAACCAGGATTATTTTGTACTTGCTGTGTGTAATCTAATTTTTATTAACGTTATGTTGTGGATCTCTGTGTCTGTGAATGTGGGTTTTAGAAACTGGAACAGCATTTGTTGGTGCCGTGCAGCGCCTACGGGCAGCTTCCTTGTTGGTGCAACAAGTGTTTCCCGCCCTCCCGCGGTGCCCATGCGCTCTCCCCAAGCCCTGTCTTTGCAGAAATGCGAGGCACTTGACGCTGCTGTTCGCATCACATGTTCCCTCCTGGCCTTGGTCCTTGCCCGCTGCATGGGGGAAGCGGAGGGCTGGGGCAGCCGACCCACAGCCTGGCCAGGGTCCCAGCTGTGGTCCCGGAGCAGAGGCTGAGCCAGCGCAGCAGAGCGCGCCTCCAGGACCTGGACTCGGACGTCCGTAGGGGGAGAGGCCATTGGCGGCAGGGCCAGAACTGCAGTCATCTTCCCAGGCCAGGCTGGAGACCACACAAAGGAGCAGCGTTAGGGCGCATTCGCGAAAAAGCAGAAATGGGGAGTCAGGATAGGGGGTGGGGGAGGCAGGAAGACAGCCGGTGGGTGCAGGTGGAAGCCTCAGCGGAGGGAGGCTGAGTCAGGCCGCCTCTCGGGCCCCTCCTTGGGGTCAACTGCTGCTCGCGTGGGGGTGGCCGCTTCTACCGCGGTGACAGCTGCTAGACTCGCCTGGAGTCCCTTCCCCCGTGCTGCACGTGCCCTGGTGCGGCCCCCAGTCCACTGTGCTGGACGGTCTGAGCCTCTGTTCTCTGCAGCCCACAGAATATGAGCCGCACGGTTGCTCTGATGGTTCAGACCCCAGTGCCAGCGAAAAAGGGGGATTTTGACTTTAGGTTTATAGCTGGTTTGTGTGTGTGTGTGTGTGTGTGTGGAAATTTTTTGTTTAAATATATTTATTTCTAATTTCATTGCAGTGATTAGGAGGGATAACCTGTACAGTCCGTACTTTTTAGAATATAAATTTTCTTTGTGGCTGAGAATAATGTACATTTTTGCACACACCAAAAGGAAATGTGCAGTCTCAGTTCAAAGGTTCACTATTTTAAATTAACTTTATTAGATATATCGTTGAAATGTTCTGTATCTTATTTTTGGCTTCTTAATCTTTTAGGATCTAAAAAGTAGCCTGTTAAAGTCTTCACTACTCGACTGCCTGTGACCATCTCTTTTCCCCGTGCTTCCAGTAGTCACGTATGTGGTTTGATATAATTTATTTCCTCAAGTATTTTTTATGTTTATTAGCAGTTGCCTTGACACATCTTTTCTGATGCTAAAGTGGCCACCCTGCTTTCTTTTTTTCTGCAGGTTACTTTACATATCTTTAGTCATCTTTGTATCAATATTTTTAAGAGTTCGCCATTTAATGCATCTCTTGGTGAAAGTACAGAGATTTTGTTGATATTTTTGTTTGGACCTCTCTGGAAGTCTCTGGAATTAATAGAATGAGTATAGACACTATGTGGCCATGGCCGTGCTTATTTGGTTTTCTTCAAGAAAATCACAAGAGTCCAGTTTTCCTTGTTGGTACAAGTAGCCATGGAACTTCTCCCCCTGTTGCTGGGTGTGGCTGTGGGACCAAGGACTCTCTCATCAAATACAGTGCAAGGGAAGCAGGTTCAGTTCCCAGGCATAGTCCCTGTGCTTTTTCTGGTCTGTGTGCCAGTGCCCAGGGTGACCTTATAAATGGTAGGTATGATGGCAGAGCCTCTGTCAGTCAGAATCCCTAAATTACTGCGTGGAGCAGAGCCCCTCTGATGCCAACTAGACGATGAGTGAGAAATAACCTTCTGCTATCTGAAGTCATTCAGCTGCTCATATCACAGAAGTTAGTGCATTAAAACTATTTAGAATAATGCAAGCAGGGGTAAATAAAGTGGGGTCCTATGATAACAATAAGCTAATGTTGGGGAACAGGCAGCCAAGAAACTGATCCTGAAGGCTAGGAGGATGGGGACCTGTGATTGGCAATGGCGAATCATTTGGGAAAATGTCAGTGATCACTGAAGGTGAGTAAGATGCCTCCTGAGCTCAGACTTCTGAAGAAGGAGATGGAGTGAAGCAAAGTCAGCAGGTCAACCGGTAGTGTCCGTGGGCTCAGCATGTGGAGTCAGCAACCACAGTTAAAAATATGTGGGGAAGGAATAGATGCATCTGCACTGAACGTGTACAGACTTTTTTTTTCATGTCATCATTTTCTAAACAATGCAATATAAATTTACATAGCATTTACACTGCATTAGGCATTGTCAATAATCTAAGCCCATCATATAGTAAGCAGGAGGACAGCAGAGGTTATACCCAAATCCCACCCCGTTTTATATCAGGGACCTGAGCATCTGCGGATTTGGTACCCTCCGGGGTCCTGGAGCCATTCCCCTGGGGATATCAAGGGACCTCTGTACTGCATGGTATTCAGAGAAAGAGCTTAAGCAGGAACTGAGCAGAAATGACAGAAAAGAGAGAGTCCTGGCACATCAGACTTGAGAAGTGGGAAAAGCTGAGTGCTCTGGAGTTCAAGCCGCAGGAATTGAGGCTGAAAAGGATTTTGAGGAGTTAAAGCCCTTTGGGACTCATTCCAAAGGCAAAGAGTTCATTAAGAGTGTGTATTCCCTCCCAAACTTCCCTGAACCACCACTGTTATGTTGAGAAATAGTGGAGAGGAGAAGAGCAAGGAAGAAATAAAATAAACTCAAAAATTACGTCTAGGAAAGAAATTTGGGTGTGGTACTGGACACAAGAGCTTCCTGGAAGCAGATCGGTTAGAGGCTATTAAGGATTTGAGAGAATTGCATCGCCAAGGACTGGTCCAGCAGAGAGCCCTAAGAGCCTGGCTGCGCTAGGAGCCACCTCTAGGATCTGAAAGTAGGCGCTGTGAATGGAGGGGCAGCGGTGTTATGGTAGAGCAACCTGGGGGAGTGGCGAGGGATGAGCGCCCAGTCAGGCCTAATCCCAGGCAATGTCTGCCCTGTGTTTGGTTCCCCACTCACCGGGAAGGGTCCTACAGTACGGAGGAGACAGTGCAGGCCTGTGGGCATCCTCTTTGCTCTGGCTACACTCAGCCGCAGACCTGTGTGAGGCTGATGACAATGCCTTCAGTCCACACAGAGGGAACTTTGATAAGGGGGCTAGCCTCATCCATCGGGTGATGGCTGTCCCTCAGCCCTAGCCCTTGCCCCTCCAAACTCAAGAGTGTCACCAAGGCTCTCTGAGGCTCCATGTCCAGTTTTATTTATTTATTTATTTGTCTTTGCGAGTTAATGTGAGGGTACAAACAACTAGGTTACAATGTTTCGTTTATTATGAACAGTCCCTCTTATAGTTGTGTCCTGCACCCAAGAGGTGTGCCATATACCCCTTGATGGTACCCATTAAGTGGGAGCCCAACAGTCCCCCTCCTTCTCTCTCCCCTCCCTCATTCCCCTTCCTCCCAACTTGAATTGAGTTTTCCTCCTATGTGGGTGTGTATTAGATGGTATACCAGCTTCATACTATTATTGAGTAATTGGATTCTTGATTCTCCACTCTTGCGATACTTTACTAAGAAGAATGTGCTTCAACTCCATCCAGGTTAATACAAAAGATGTAAAGTTTCAATCTTTTTATGGCTGTACAGTATTCCCTGGTATACATATACCACAGTTTATTAATCCATTCCTGGGTTGGTGAGCATTTTGGTTGTTTCTATATCTTGGCAATTGTGAATTAAGCTGCGATAAACAATCTAGTGCAAATGCCCTTAAGACAAAATGATTGTTTTTTATGGGTAGATACCTTGTAAGGGGATTGCAGGATCCAGTGGAAGGTCTATTTTGAGTTCTTTGAGGCCTCTCCATACTTCTTTCCAACGAGGCTGTATTACTTTGCGCTCCCACCAGCAGTGTAAAAGTGCAACTTTGGGACTTTGTGATGTGGGCCATTCTCACTGGGGTTAGGTGATCTCTCAGGGTGGTTTTGATTTGCATTTATCTGATGATTAGAGGCTATGAGAACTTTTTCATATTTTAGCCTTTTGTCTGTCTTCCTCAGAGAAGGTTCTGTTCGTGTCTCTTGCCCAGTGATAGATGGGATTGTTTGTTCTTTTTTGTTGTTGTTGATTAATTTGAGTTCTCTGTAGATTCTAGTTATCAACCCTTTGTCAGGTTTGTAACATACAAATATCTTTTCCCATTTTGAAGGTTGTCTGTTTGCTTTGATTGTTGTGTCCTTAGGTTTATAGAAGCTTTTCAGCTTAATTAAATCCCATTTGTTTATTTTTGTTGTTGTTGCAATTGCCACTGAAGTCTTCTTCATAAAATCTTTCCCCAGTCTGACATCATCAAAAGTTTTTACCATATTTTCTTTTAGGATTTTTATCATTTCATGTCTTAGATTTAAAGTTTTTATTCATCCTGAGTCAATTTTTAGAAGTGGTGAAAGGTGCAGGTCCAGTTTCAGTCTTTTACATGGGGTTATCCAGTTCTTCCAGTATCATTTATTTAACAGGGATTCTTTTCCTCAGCATATGCTTTGTCGGGTTTACTAATGATCAGATGGCGATCCACGTCCACAGATCAGTAGCCTTTGTATATGCCAATCACAGCCAAGTTGAGAAGCAATAAAGGACACAATTCCTTTCACAGTAGCTTCAAAGAAAATGAAATACCTGACAAAAGAGATGAAGGATCTCAACAAAGAGAATGATGAAACCCTAAGAAAAGAAATAGCAGAAGACATTAATGAATGGAAAAACATACCGTGCTCTTGCCTGGGAATAATCAACATTGTTAAAATGTCTACACTACCCAAAGAAATCTACAGATTCAGTGCAATCCCCATTAAAATACCAACATCATACTTTGAAGAACTGGAAAAAATAGTTTGTCATTTCCTATGGAACCATAAAAAAAAAAACAAAAACAAAACAAAACATGTGGCTTAGGCAATTCTTAGTAATAAAAACAAAGTGGGAGGCATCACTCTACCAGACTTTAGGTTATATTACAAATCTGCAGTGATAAAAACAGCATGGTCTTGGCACAAAAATAGAGACACAGACATATGGAACATAATAGAAAACCAAAAGATGAAACCAATCTTTTCTTTTAAAAACATTTTAAACAGGGGGCAGTGCCTGTGGCTCAAAGGAGTAGGGCGCAGGCCCCATCTGCCGGAGGTGGCGGGTTCAAATCCAGCCCCAGTCAAAAACTGCAAAAAACAAACAACCAAACATTTTAAACAGCTTTATTGAGAGAGAATTCACATATCACAACACAATTCACCCATTTAAAGCATACATCATCATCAAACTGAAATTGCTCGCTGAATTCAGGGTCTATGACACACATAGTTCGGAAATTGCTTTTCCTACTTACCACCATCATCGGTGGTGGCAGCAACAGTAATGAGTTACTAAGCCCTATCATGTAGTGGGCCAAGCATGGCAGGTGGGATTTAGGGAATGATGTTTATGTATTTTAGTTTTCTATGCTACAGTTAGGACAAAAATTAAGCTGATATAATCGAGTGAAAATTTCTTAATAAACAAGTACATGATTGATTAAAAATAAATAAATCATTTGTAATTATTGATCCTAACTCAAATGGATGATTACATATAATGACTAATTCTGTAAAGGAAATGAACAAGGTGACATAAATGAAGACAAGAAGGATGAAACCCTCCAAGTGGCCTGGGAAGAGTCTTGCAAGGCAAATTCACCATTTAATCATGTATTACAATAAAATTGATCAGTAAGATTGCTTAAAAATGTTTTATATCTGAGTATCTTTATTTCGTATTTGGGCCACATTTCAATGATGACATGAACTCAAACAGGAGATCAGTTTTCAATCATTTTGCACTTCTGGAGAAAAGACCTGCTATTGTGAATGGGTTAATCAACACTAGGTAGGCTGGTTGTAGCCTGGGACAGGAGGGAAGTTGGTAGGCTGTTCACAAATACTTTCATCTAGAAATGCGCTAGGATTGTACTTCACTGCCCTTTGAAGTTAGGTGTGGCCACATGATTTGCCTTGGCCAGTGAGATGTGACCAGGAGTGTGTGTGTGACATCTGGGGGAAGCTTCGAGAACCAGTGTGAGGTCCCCGAGTTCCCTCCCACCACTAGGTGGACGTGGAGACCACCAGTCTTGGCTTCTCCAAGTGGGGTGGCGCCCAGAGCCCTCTGCCAGCCTGCTGGGACCAGAAGTGAGTGAGCTGGAGATATCTGTCATGCTAGGCCACGGGAACCTGGACATGTTGCGTTTCCTCTGTCTGATTCAGTATGTGAGTCTCAGGACCCGGTCACTTTGTAAGACTGAGATAAACAGGTCCTTTTGAGGAACCGTCTTCTCCCCATGTCCTCACCAGTCCCCCAGCTGCAGAGCCTGGCTGTCAGTGTCCTCAGCCGGGGGCATATAGCTGTTGGTGCACGAGGGAGCCGCACAGAGCCCGCCTGCCACAGAGGGGCTGCCTCCTGCCTCTGCTGTGGCTCCGCAGACTTGCAGATTGGAGGCTCTGCGCCTTTGCATGGTGATGCGAGGACAAGTAGCATTTGCTCTCGTGAGCCGGGTCGCCCCTCTTTCCGCCTTCTCCTCCTCACCTGTGATGGACTCCAGGGTGGTTAAGCTCCAGACTCCCCTTGATAAGCTCTCCTCATACTGTGTCCCAGGGCTCTACTGAAGATCTGTGCCTTGTGCCCACCGTCTCACGGCACCACACGGGATGCCGGCAGACCCTTTTCCTTCTGCATGGAAGTCTCTGCTGGGCACCCGCCTTCCCTCACCCTCCCTTCATGCTCACTCGGGGTGTAGTGCTGGGTCACACCCTCTGCACAGCGGGGCTCTTACCATGTGTGAGTGTGTCTCCAGCACTCTCCAGAGTCTTGACAGAGGAAAATCGTAAACAAGTGAAATGTATAATCCTTGAATACAAGACACTTATAACTTAGAGAACAAACTTGTGCATGCGAACTAATGTGTGAAGGAGCATTCTATTTGAGCATTGCACACATTACAGTAAATTTCATGCCATGACAAGGTGGGGCGCCTGTGGCCTCAGGCCAATGTGGCCCTCCAGGTCCCCAAGTGCGGCCCCTCAACCGAATCTACCTTCACAGAAAAAAAATCCCTTTATTAAAAGGATTTGTTGTGTAAAGTTTGGATTCAGTCAACAAGCTGCACTAAGGCCCCAGAAGGCCACATGTGGCCCCCACAACCCCATGAGCTGAGGGGAACGATCTCCATCCTCTGGGATGTCAAAGACAGGAGTAAAACCGTAATGGAGGGTGAAGCCGCTGAGTAGATTTCAGCAGAAACATGGAGAGAACACTCGGGCTTTGTTGGATGACATAATCTATACAGAGATTAACTTCCCAAATCTGCACGTGTGTACAGACAAAACGAGCACTTAGTGGAATTGTTTTCTTGCGTTTCTATAAAAAGCACAAATGAAAAATGGAGAACAAGCAAAATGAATCATTTAAATTCACATCCGTGATCTACATTATAAAGGCAGAGAAAGGGAAAGTAAAGCCAGGGGACAGTGGAAGTGACAAGCCACATGTCAGATGCTTCCGGGAAGCAAAGGCCCCCAGTTTTATGAACCTCCTGCAGTGTCCCCAAAACATTCCAGAGAATGGTCTGCAGCACCACAGGCTGAACCCCCCTATCCCCCCACAGCTTTGCTGTTGTCTAAAACAGCATTCTGAAGAGGAATTCTTTATTTCCTTCCTTTTTTTTTTTTTGTAGAGACAGAGTCTCTCTTTACCGCCCTTGGTAGAGTGCCGTGATGTCACAGGACTCACAGCAACCTCCAGCTCTTGGGCTTACACGATTCTCTTGCCTCAGCCTCCCGAGCAGCTGGGACTACAGGTGCCTGCCACAATGCCCGGCTATATTTTTTTTGCTGCAGTTTGGCTGGGGCCGGGTTTGAACCCACCACCCTCGGTATATGGCGCCGGCGCCCTGCTCACTGAGCCACAGACTGCAAACGTAAAAGCTCGCGTGTGTTGCGTTGCTCTTTGGCAGAGACCCACAAAGTTTAAGGGGAAAAAAGTGTCTCTGAAGAGGAGGAAGAACAGTATGAGAAAAAGCGGCTGTCATTATGCCCTTAGCCTTTCTGAGCCTGAATTTAGTTGTAGATCCCTCCAGAATGAATCCCTTCCCTGTCCCTTTTCTGGTGACTCGGGGGATGACAAAAGGTCAGCAGTGTCTGTGAACACATCCTGCGTTTTGACCTCCGCATCCTGCAAGATGCCTGAGACAGGGAGTTCTACTATCACGGTTCCGTCATTAGGGCCGTCTGTGCGCTTCAGTGGGAGCAGCACTTACCCCACCTGCTTCCTCCACTTGGTTCCTGAGGCTCCGTCTGTCCTCTGCCCCAGACGCTGGACGTGACTTTGGCTGAGCCGGATGTTTCTGCCCCACCTCATTCTCTGCCCTGGCCCAGCCTCCCTCCCTGACCACCCAGCCCTGGAAGTCTCCCACTGACCCCCTCTTCCCCTCCTCCATTATTCACCCCCTGGTTCACACACTGACCCGTGACCCCTGAGGATTCCCGAGACTGAATCCTACGCACTCAGGATTCTGTTCTTGAGCAGTTTCTGTGTCTCTGTGTCCATCTTCCCGCCTCTCCTTGGCAGCCCCTGGCAGATGCTCAGCCTCCCTGTCGCTTCTGGGCTGCTAATCCTTTCTCTGAGCACAGGTCCTGTACCCCCAGCTGCCACCAGCTGCCTTGTATCTTCTTCTGGGTGCCTGCTGGCCCTCATCCATGGCAGGTCCCAAACTCACCTTCTCCCCTCCGACTGCCGGATCCATTCCACTGTCGCCCTGTGTCCAGGTCTCAGGCCATTGCCGCATGGCCTCCTCTTTCTAGCAGGCATCCTTCCCTACCCAGCCACATTCTTTGTGTGGTTGTGGCCTCCCTCTCCTTCTGGGCTTGGTATAGTGTCACCTGCAGGACCAACCTCCCCAGACCAGCCTCTCTGAGTAGGTCCCTCCCTGGTCAGGTCACCCTGTGAGCTTCCACCATGGAGGTTTCCTCTTCCCCGTGAGGCTCAGGATGCTTTATCAGGAGGATGAAAAGCAAGGTAGGAAATAGGTTTCGCACACGGGCTCATCCCCGTTGGGTGGGAGAGGCTCCCCAGAGTGCCTTTTCCTCAAATTATTTATCATCTTGTATCCAAGTACCGTGATCTACGGGTGCAGGGGAGAGTGGGGCAGTGTGTGGTTTTACGTGGTCACTTGCCGACACTGTGCACTTTCTACTTGCCAGGCACTTTGCTGATCACTGGGGATACGGACCAAAAGAGAAAGAAATGGTGTGGCTGTACAGGCATGTGAGGAAACCGGATTGGGACATTACAAAAGCCAGCAGGGTCTGTGGCAGGGCATGTCCACAGCACGTTGGAAATAGGTAACTGCAGAAAGGGGGAGCAACCCCATGACGTGGTGCTGTGACCTTCACCCCACTTCACTTATGCAAAAATTGAGGTTATTTATTTACTTATTTATTTAGAAAAGAAAGCTAACTTGTTGAGGGTCACACATTGGCTATACTGTGCAGAATTAGAATGTTTACCTAAACTAGGCTTACTTTAAATCTCCAGTCCTGTGTTTTTATTGTTATTTTTTTCACTAGCAGAGCGTGGGGCACTGGTTAGCTCGTGCTATCTCATGGGAGAGGATTGTACATTTTTGCAAGTTTTTTGATATGATGCTGAGCTAGAAATCAGCATAATGGGAGAGTCTACACCACAGACATCGGCATCCACTATAAATCCAACCTTTTTCTTCCCCAAAGAGCTTTCTGGAATTATACGCATGAGCCGCTGGCCTGGTCTCTATCAGTTCTCGAGCTCCGAGCTCCCGTGTAAGAAGTCTGCCATATACGAAGGTTATGTAGGAATTCCCTAAAGCTACATAAGGTGAAAGGGCCCATGGGAGCCAGACCCCCATTTGTTCCTAACAAGCCACCAGGCCTGTGAGTGAAGCCGCCTTGGATCTTCACAACCAGTCAGCTGCCAGCTTCAGGCCATGGGTGGTCTCAGTTCACACCACATGGAACAGAAGGATCACCTGGGTAAGCCTTGTTTAAATTTCTGTCACTCAGAATTGTGAAGTCTTATAAAATGGCTGTTTTCAGCTATTTTTGTCGGTAACTAGAGCTTTCCCCCAAGTGATTCTGAAGTGCTGCCATTCAGAAAGACTGTCACCTGGGTAGCCGTGAAGATGCCCTGCCCTCCTTATCCAGACATTACCCTTTCCTTCACTCTCTACCCACGTAAACCATTTTTATGGGACTAAAGACATCCCATGCTTTTGATGTCTAATCCCTTCCCCCATACAGCACTCAGTAGTGGGTGGAATTTTGAGGAGACCAAGCAATGGGCTGAGAGCTAGGAAACCTTGACTTTGTCCCCAGTTTTGCCACCACTACCTCGGTAACCTTGGGCAAGTAAGTCATTTGCCTTTTCCAAGTCTTATTTCTGACATTTTAAAAATGAGGACAAGAGATTTCACTTGTGGATTTTGCGACCGTCAATGTAGTGATATGTTGAAGGGCAACCATCAACAGGAAGGAATTATTTTCACAGAAAACATGCCACTCCTCAACCTCCTGTTTATTACCACTGACTCCACCTAGATCTGTTATCCTCACCACCCAGGGATGAAAAGCTCTGTGCCTACATCACGAGTCACTTCCCTAGACACTTAACTTCCTGACCACCTAATGCCTATTTTAAATGCACAGAGCTCAAGAAGAAAGTAGAAATGAAATAAAGCTCAAGATCCTTCCTTTCATTCCATGAACCTCAGGAGGGGCTTTGCATTGGTGTGATCATGCTGGTTAAGAGGAGTTCACTGCCCCGGGCTGCCCTGGTCCCTGCTGGCCTGAGAGAGAGAGAGAGATGGAATGATGGCATGGAAGTTTGGATTTACAGTTCCACAGCAAGTCTCTCTCTGAGTCTTCAGAATTTATTCACTTCACCTTAGTGACAATTTCGATGTAGCAAGAAAGCATTCTTTGTGTGGAAAGTAGGAATGTGTGCCGTCCCGGAACTTTAAATATAGTCGCTCACTCCTTCAGCTCCATCCGCCCAGCCCCGCTGAACTTCCCCGGAGTGTTCTTTCCTGGTCTCCATTAATAACAGAGGCTCGAACCCACTGCTGGTAACAATACTCGTTACCGTGTCTTGAAAGCTGAACAGTGGTAGCTCCATGCAAATGGGAGTTGTTTCTTCAATCCTTGTTATTTTTTAAATTTAGGCATAACCTTGTATAGATGTTCTCATGTGCCCAGTAGTTAGAAGTCAGACCCTTCACATGCCACAAGAAATCATTAAAAGAACTGCTCCCCTACCCCCATAAATCAGTCCAAAAGAATTCCCCAGGAGGAATGTTTCTCTCATCTCTCACTCAGCACAAAAACACGGACCTCATGGTGTCTGCTGCCCTTGGGTGGCAGCTGCTGGCAAGCTGCGTTGCCATTTGTGTTCAAGGGACCTTTCATTCCCAGCTGCGTGAGCCAAGCCGCAGGGCTTGCAAGAATGCTTGGGACGCTTCCTGAACTTGGGGCACAAAGAATCTGTGGTGTGTCTCCGAAATAGAAACCACTAAAGAGAGAAGAGCTGAAAGGGACCTTTATTCTACTAGTAAGAACATTGTTATTTGTATATGAAGTAGAAGACTGTGTGTGTGTGTGTGTGTGTGTGTGTGTGTGTGTGTGTGTGTCTTCATGGGGGCAGGCATAAGCTGACTTTTCAATGTCTCCTTTTAGGAAGACAATTGAGGTTATTGTCTTCCATATATAACCCAGAAGAGTGTCAGAATAGCTGAACAGGCAATGAGCCATCATACCTGTGGTTGGCCAAGTTCAACGAGGGAACTGCAGAATTAGAGAAGGAGCCTCCTGTGTTTTTCTTATTAATGGTTAAGCCATTCCCCTGATAAGAGATTTTCAAAGTTTGTTAGTACGAAACTGGTCGCTCAAGCTGGAAATCCTTCCAAAATAGGCTCTCTGTTTCACTCTGAGTTGAGCCAATTTCGGTATGTCAGAGGCTCTGAAAGAAGCTGTTTTTCATCAAACATTGAAATTTATATGCTTCTAACTCATTTCCTCTTTCCCCAAAAGGCTGTGGACAAGTCATTCGTAATACCACTTGTTACAGAAAGTGAAAGATTTGAAACATTTTCGTTTGCATCAAAGCCAGGAAAACCATCACAGTCTCTGAAGGTCTTTGAGATGATTAAAGCTTAAACTGATGTCACCTCTTTCATAACCAAGGTTGCAGTCAAAAGTGAGCTTGAGTTTCTAGTTTGTGGTCCTTAACTGAAATGTCATAGATTTAGGTCTACAGAAATACATGCAATACAAATACAGGCAATACAAACAAGACCTTGAATTTCACCTTTTCCCCTGAAGTCAACAATAGACTCCTTCCCCTTAGTCATTTGTCCCCTTATCTGTTTTTTTGTTAAATTATAAATGGATTTATGAGCCCTTTAGAGTAATGGGGGCCCTAAGCATAGTTCAATTTCCTTAATCCCATGTAACTAACAAACAAAGGTCATATGTAAACAGAGGGTTTTTAGGTGTCAGGCCAGAGTTCTTGGTGCTATCACTCCTGGGGAGAATGTGCACTTTGTGGAGGCCTCTTATTAGGGTGCCATTGAGCTGTATGATCTGAATAACTTACTACATGGCTTCTTTTCCAGTGCACTGGAGACTACAAGCAAAGGAAGATGTTTTCTTAATTTTATAATGGTACTAAATTAAACAAATAACCTCTTTTGATTTTGAGAATTAAAAGAAGACAAGATAAAGCAGAAAATCTTGACATTAAGGTCCACTTATGGCACCAATGTTCAGATTGGTCCAGTTCTTACTGACACAGCATTAAGAAGATGAACAGTGGCAGCCATGCTGTCCTGGATGGAGGTGTGGCCTCCGTGGATCAAGTCCAGCCCCATTCTGGCCTGCCACATGTGCACAGGCGATGTCCAATGGGACCTCTCTGCCAGGACTTGGAGTTTACAAGATTGATTGTTTTTGTCCTCTGAAGAATGGTGAAATGTGATTAATTCAAATGAAACTCAGGAAATTCCCTTTTCCATTTGCAAACAGAGAGGTAGAATAATTTACAAAGATATGGGACATCAAATCATCAGTCATGAGGTCATTCCTTGGCTCTGACTGTCGCCAGATGGTGAAAGGTGATTGACTTTTCCCAGTATGAAACATGGGGACGAAAGCCTGAGACTCAAACGTAGAGACGCCGGGGCCCTGTTAATTGTTAACTTCCTGATTTCTACACCAAACACAGGGATTACATTTAAGCATCTGCAAAAATGTTTTTTATTGACACAGGAAACCTAAAAAGAACCATAGCTTTGAATCCTCAGGTCACTGAACCTGGTCAAAATACTGGCCTGACTGCAGCTTCTGGGAGGAATAGAATTTTCTCTGCCAGTGTCCTGGGGATATGGATAGGGCTGAGAAAGCAGGCTCCATGTCTGGAATTCAGTCCTGGGACAGATCTGAAAGTCTTATTGCCATTTCTGTTGCTGGATGTTGCATTGATAAACAGATAATTTATAACAAATTATATAAAAATGGCCCTTAAACATATGGAAGTTGTTCACCCCACTCACAATTAGAGGAATACAGTTAAAGTAACACTGAAAAACCATTTCTTGCTATCAGATTAGCAAATATTAATACATT
The DNA here is from genome assembly GCA_963574355.1 of Loris lydekkerianus. Lineage (NCBI taxonomy): Eukaryota > Metazoa > Chordata > Mammalia > Primates > Lorisidae > Loris > Loris lydekkerianus. The sequence goes on along the minus strand of CAUYPK010104382.1, from coordinate 9,224 downwards.
TTATAGCACAGTCTGTTGGTGAAGTTCTGTACCTTGCTGGTAGGAAATGAAGCTACTACAATCTTTCTAGAATGAAATTGAGCAATATTGTACAAATCTGCGTATGCATTTACTGTCTGACCCAGCAATTCCATTCTAGAAATCTAATCTAAAAGGCATTTCCAATGATATGTGAGTTATACAAGGTTCTTTACATAAGCAACATCTATCATTGCAAAATAATGGAAACAATCTAAATGCCTATACGGAGAAGAACTGAGTAAGCCATGGTTCATCCACACCTGGGGGACTGTGCATCTGTGACAAAAGGAACAATGAAAGTCTCTGTGAAATGATAGCGAGTGATTTCCCAGGATTTATATTTAAGTGAGAAAAGCAATGAACCATCCTATGGAATTGGAAAAAGAAGAACAATTTAATCTCAAACCCAGCAGAAGAAAAGAAATAATTAAGATCAAATCAGAGATTAACAAAATTGAAAATAAAAGAATCATTTTAGACCTCCCATTTGGTCCTCCAATCCCATTACGAGGCATCCACCCAGAAATAAAAAGACCCTTTTATCATAAGGACATTTGCACTAGACTGTTCATCGCGGCTCAATTTGCAATCACCAAAATGTGGAAACAGACTAAATGCCCACCAACTCAGGAATGGATTAACAAGCTGTGATGTATGTACACCATGGAATACTATTAAGTCACTAAAAAAGATGGAGGCTTTACATTTTTTGTATTAACCTGGATGGAGGTGGAATACATTCTTCTTAGTAAAGCATCACAAGAATGGAGAAGCAAAAAAATCCAATGTATTCAATTCTAATATGAAGGCAGTAGATGAGTTAATACAAGGTGGGGGTGGAGGAATGAGCAAGTTGGGAGAGGGGAGGAAGGAGGGGGTCGGGGGGTCATGGTGTATGGCACACCTCTTGGGGGTGGGACATAATGATAAGAGGGACTTTATCTGACAAATGCAACCCGTGTAACCTAATTCTCTGGACCCTCAATGAATCACAAACAATAAAAATAAATAAAAGAAAGAAAGAAAGAAAAACAAAATGTAAAAAATGTAGAATGCCATTCTTCATGAAAAAATGGAATATTAAGAGCAAATACAGTCATATCTTCTCATTTAAATGTAAGTAACACAGAAAGAATAAACTGGAATGGAATAAGGTTAGTTACCTAGAGAGGGCAAATGAAAACACGATGGAAAGAATAGTCAGAACTAGGGGACTCTTTCACATAATCCTCTCCTCCTTTAATAATTAAATTCACCTGGGATGCTGGGAGAGCCCCAAGTGAAACAGGATAGTGGAAAAAGAGGTAACCTGAGAAACACTGGGGAATAGCCTTCTGAGTTTTTACTAGAGCACTAAAGATCATTGTACAAAAAAATTATAAACAGAAGTGTACACAAATATTGTAAAATAGTAAATGTGTTTCTCACAGGGATGTGGCATAGAAATTCTTTATCTATTGAGATTGAACAAAATAAAACACTGTGAATAATGAGAGCCACATTTCTCAAGTAGAAGAATGGAGTTACAAATAAGGAAATGGAGGAAGCTAGAATAAGCCCTGTGGTGTGAGAACAGGTGGTGTTAGATACACTCAGAGTTTTCATTGTATGTGCAGATGGACGAAGAAGTAGACATAGAAATGTGTGTGCGTGTGTAGTAGACACACACGCATGTCCTGCACATGACGTGCCGGCGTCAGTGGGCACACCTAGCATCTGTATCTTGGTTCCTAAGTGCCATTCTCCAATAACAGGAACCAGTGTTCCTGTTGACTCAGGATCAAGCCAGGGAAAGCATCTTTTTTTTTTTTTTTTTTGTACCAAAATAAATTCCTATTAACTTGTTATAAAATAGATGAACAGAACCCAGTTTAAAGCATAGAAAGGATAAAACATCAGTTTGGAAAGAGCCACCATCAGAGCAACATGAATTCTGCTCGAATTGAAGAAAAAACAAGTATCAAATTTAGGGTGAACCTTGAGTGAAGAATGATGAAGTCATTGATGCCTTACAAAGTTTATGGAGATAATGCCCCAAATAAATTAGCAGTTTACAAATGGATAACTCATTTTAAGAAGCAATGAGTTGATGAAGGTGAAACCCCCAATGGCAGACTATCCACATTAATTTGCAAGGAAGGAATTCATCTTGTTTGTACACTCATTGCAATAGACTGATGATTAACATCCGAAACAATAGCCAACACTGTAGACTTCTTAACTGGGTCAGCTTCCACAATTCTGGCTGAAAAGTTAAAGTTGAGCCAACTTTCCACTCCATGGGTGTCAAAACTTTCATGCTCAGATGAGCTGTAGACAACAGAAGAGCTATCAGTGGAAATTTTCAACAAACAGAATTAATATCCCAAAGCATTTCTTTGAATATTATAATAGGAGATGAAATATGCCTTTAAAAGTGTGATCCTGGCAATAAAGCATAATCAAAGCAATGGCTACCAAGAAGTGGACATGGTCCAGTCAGAACAAACAAAAGCAAATCTGTCAAGGACAAAGGTCATGGTGACAGATTTTTGGGGTGCTCAAGGCATTTTTCTTGTGGAGAGAAAGTTAGCTAAAGGTTCAGTAGGAAAACACCCAGGAAAGCTTCACCAGAGAGTCCTTCTCCACCAGGACAACGCTCCTGCTTGTTCCTATCATTGAACAAGGGCAATTTGTTTTTTTTGTTTTTTTAAGTTTTCATAACAGCATTATTTATTAATAAGACTATGAGGCACCACTCTTCTGAGTACTCTTTAGATCAATCAATTCATGTAATCTTTACCTAAACCTCATGAGATAAGCAACATCCTCATTTTATAAGGGAGGGAACGAAGTCCTACAGAAGCTAAGCAATCTGGCCCAGGTCAGACCATTAGCATGTGGTCAAACAGCTGGGATTCAAATCCGGGTAGGATGGCTCCGCTGTGCAGTGGTTTCAGCACTGACAATCTTGACACTCAGAAAAGAGGCAAAATTGTAACTCATGAAAGGAGAATGCACTTCTTAATCCTCCTGCCCAGATCCACTGTCCTTCACCTGGGAACTGCTGTTGTGTTTCCTGACGCCGTCATGGTTGACTGAGCCCCGGCCAGGGGAGGGGAGGACTGGCAGGTTGTGGGCAGAGCAGCAGCACCTGACCCAAACTCATCCAAACTGAATTTCCTTTCCAGACGTGTTCAGCTAGACCTAGGGAGGAGTGTCAGCTGCTATCAGGCAGTGGAAGTTCAGATTGGGAGGCTCAGGAGGCAGCAGAGCGTTCATGTTTTCCACCTCATGAAGGACACACAGTAGGAGACAAGTCACCAAGCAGAGACACGGGAGCTGGTGAGGCAGAACTTCTGTGGCCACTCTTTCTCTTCTAAGAGTCTCTGTCTGCAGTGATTCCCAGGCCCAGCTTGCAGGCTTGTCCCACTGGCACTTGTCTTTCCATTGTTCCGTTGCTCCTGAGAAACACTTCATTAGCCCTCTGATGCATCTCCCTTTTTCGCTGGTGGTATTTTGACCTGTGTTTTAACTGCTTTTGCTTCTACTAGTTTGATCAGATTATTGCATATAACAACAGCAAAAAATTCCTGTTAATCAAATGGAAAGGGAACCATCCTGATCTTTTGCTTAAAGGCCTGGATTAGAATTTCAACTTTGATGCTAAATAGTTTTCATGTGGTCTGCTCATAGAACAAAGAAAAAATGTATGCACTTAAAAAAAATAAATCCACTGTTAAAAATGGGTCTCTGATTCATAAAAACATATTTTGAATTATTAGCGTGATTATTTTGACAAGAGATAAGTGTCTATAACAAGTATGAGATTAACTCATATGTATTTTTACTCATTCTGTACAATGTTTTGCTATCATTTACTATTGTTCTTCCTAATTTATTAAATATATATGTGTGAATTTAAATTTTATATTTTCTTTTTTTTTTATTGTTAAATCATAGTTGTGTACATTAGTGCAATCACCTGTACCCATTGTAAGATGCACCATAGATGTGGCCCCAACCATTATCCTTCCTCCACCAAAACCTCCCCCCTCCCTTCCCCTTCCTTGGCCCTTTCCCCATAGTCTTGTGCTATAGTTGGGTTATAGCCTTCATGTGAAAGCTATAATTTAGCTTCATAGTAGGGCTGAGCACATTGGATACTTTTCTTCCATTCCTGAGGAAGAAGAACATGTTCCAGCTCCATCCATGTAACATGAAAGAGGTAAAGTCTCCATCTTTCTTTAAGGCTGCATAGTATTCCATGGTATACGTGTACCACAATTTGCTAGTGCATTCGTGGGTCTATGGGCACTTGGGCTTCTTCCATGACTTAGCAGTTATGAATTGGGCTGCAATAAACATTCTGGTACAGATGCCTTTGTTATATTCTGACTTTTGGTCTTCTGGGTATAAACCTAGTAAAGGAATTATAGGATCGAATGGCAGGTCTATTTTTAGGTCTCTAAATATTCTCCAAACATCCTTCCAGAAGGAACGTATTAGTAGGCATTCCCACCAGCAGTGTAGAAGTGTGCCCTTTCCTTCACATCCACGTAGGGCAGACATTTTTATCTGTCATTTTCATTACCTTTATCCCAGCATCTGGAAGAGTCCTTGCACATATTAGATGTTCCATAAATACTTGGTGGATGAATGTGACTTGGCCCAAATATATGAGCTGTATGGATCTGAAATGTGAGAAAAAAGAAAAAGTAATGAGGTTAAAGAGTGCAAGGATATCAGGGACTTGAATTATAGCCAAAATTCATGGCCAAGTTATCAGGAAATTGAACACAGATAGAACTGAGAGAAAAGGACTAGAGCACATATAGAGAAAGATGTCACAGCATGACAAGAGACCAGAAAGCTGCTGTGTACAAGTCTCATTTCCTATGAGGCTCCCTGAGCTTGGATGAGCACAGAACCTCTGCAACGTCTTAACAATACCCCAGCCCCCAATACTTCCCTTGAGTTAACTTGAGCATCCTGATTATAAAAGTCCTGACTTAAGCAATAATGTATTTAATACAGTAATGATGCCCCAAGACAAGGTTATCAAAACTACTTACATGAATATTAAAAGATGCCAAATGATACACAGAAATGATTAAAGCCTGTGAAAACAGAAAAACAAGATATATAAAATGAAATCAGTCTAGGGGTTAAGAATAGTAAAAAATATTCATTCAGGCAACAAAGACTGTTAAATGTTTACTAGGTGCAGGCATTGTGCTAGCAACTGAAGATACCAAAATAAAAGACACAATCAACCAGGAATCCAATTTAGGAATCCAAGGTCTAAAAGAGACACAGAAAGTACCAGGACGCCCTAGAAAGGAAATCTGAACAAAGTGGGAAGGGAGCATGTGAAAGGGAGATATTTGAACTGAGATGTGAAGAGTAAGTAGGATTTGCCAACGATAAATAAGATTCTGCAGAAAATTTGTACTAGAGATGTTGAGTGGGAGGAGGACACACTAGGCAGGCAGAGTAAGTGTGCAAATGCAGAAAGGCAGGAAAACCCCACCATCTTGGGATTAATGAGTCTATAAAGTGCAAGAAAGGGCCAGCAGAAGATGAAGCTGAATAGGAAAGCAAGCTTAGATGGTAAAGGAATTGAGATTTTATTCTGTAAGTTAGCCAGAAAGAGTACTCAGCACTGGGAAATTTGAAATTTGAAATTTCACCCTGGTGGGAAAGTGGTTTAAATAGAGCTCAGAGAGAGTTGGGGATGGGGCATTAGGGAGGTAGCGGGGTGGTAAATGACAATGGTTTATGTGTAATCTAGGATGGAAGAGGTAGGACTATGAATTATGTAAGAGTTTGGGGGAAAACCATCAAGACACGGTAATTGATAAAGTTAAGACTGGTAGATTTACATAGACAAAAAGGGAAAAAATACGAAAAATAATCATAATATTTGGAAATAATTTTACAGTTCCTAAAGAGAATTTACACACTTTCACTTAGTCATCACTGTGGGTGAGCTACTATTATTATCAAAGCCCCCATTTTATGGAAAAGAATACGTCTCAGACAGCTCAAGTGGCTTGTCCAAGGTCACTAGTACTTCAGAGGCACAGCCAGAGGTAAAATTTTGTCTTTCTGGCTTGCAACCCTCATTCCTTTTCCCTCATCTGAGCTGTTGCTACGAAAATGAGATGAACATATAAGAGAACATAGAAAAAGACTTCTCAAGATAGCTCTGCTATTGAAAAAGCGACAGCATCCACAAGACAATTAAAAAGGCGTAAACTGGCTCAGCGCCAGTAGCTCAGTGGCTAGGGCACCAGCTACATACACTGGGGCTGGCAGGTTCAAACTTGGCCTGAGCCTGCTAAGCAACAATGACAACAACAACAACAACAACAAAAATAGCTGGGCATTGTGGTGGGCACCTGTAGTCCCAGCTACTTGGGAGTCTGAGGCAAGAGAATTGCTTGAGCCCAAGAGTTTGAGGTTGCTGTGAGCTGTGATGCCACAGCACTCTACCGAGGGTGACATAATGAGACTCTGTCTCAAAAAAACCCCCAAATGCTGAAAGAACTAAAACATTCAGGACTCATAACTTGGTTCTTTTATATATTGAATTTATGAATATCCTTTTATGTTTAAATTAAAAGGTAGAAGTCTTCATTTTCTTTTTTGTCCTTGTTTTGAAGTTACAGTTTTGTGAACAGGATTATTTTTCTTGTTGCAATTTTATACTCTATTTTTAAACATGGTGTGTAGGCTCTGCACCCATAGCACAGTGGTTACAGCGCCAGCCAAATACACCAAGGCTGGCAGGTTTGAGCCAGGCCCTGGCCAGCTAAGCAATAATGACAACTGCAACAGAAAAAGAGCCGGGCATTGTGGTGAGCGCCTGTAGTCCCAGCTACTTGGGAGGCTGAGGCAAGAGAATCACTTATGCCCAAGAGTTTGAGGTTGCTGTGAGCTGTGACACGATGGTACTCTACTGAGGGCAACATAGTGAGACTCTGTCTCAAAAAATAAAAAAATAAAGGGCGTTGCCTGTGGCTCAGTGAGTAGGGGGCCAGCCCCATATACCCAGGGTGGCGGGTTTGAACCCAGCCCGGCTAAACTGCAACAAAAAATAGCTGGGCGTTGTGGCGGGCGCTGGTAGTCCCAGCTACTCTGGAGGCGGAAGCAGGAGAATCGCCTAAACCCAAAAGCTGGAGGTTGTTGTGCGCTGTGACACCAATAAATAAATAAATAAAATAAAAATGGTGTGTAATGCATTTCATAGCGCCCGTGTAGCCAGTTTCTGATGATACTGAAGCGAGTCTTTATATAACATTGCTCTTCTAAAGAACGTATTATTTTTGGCTTGGCGCCTGTGGCTCAAGTGGCTAAGGCACCAGCCACATACACCTGAGCTGGTGGGTTCGAATACAGCCTGGGCCCGCCAAACAACAATGACAACTACAACCAAAAAATGGCCAGGCGCCTCTGGTCGCAGCTACTTGGGAGGCGGAGGCAGGAGAATCGCTTGAGCCCAGGAGTTGGAGGTTGCTGTGAGCTGTGATGCCATAGCACTCTACCCAGGGCGACAGCTTGAGGCTCTGTCTCAAAAAGACAAAAAGAACATATTATTTACCAAAATTCAATTCACTAATCTTTATGATGTCCCTGCCATCTCGACAGACATCAGGAAGTTTTATTCTCTCCATGTAAATAGAAAACTCAGTCTAACGTGGTTAAGTCTGTTTCTATGAGTTTTACAAAGTATATCAATGCCATTCTTTTTTAATCTACTGGAAACTCCAACTTCAAATGAAAAACAATGTTGTTTTTCCTTTTTCAGGTTCATATTTGTGCTCATTAAGCATATAATGAATACCTACTGTTCATATGTTTAATCCTCGGGATTTCTCTAGTCTTTTATTTACCTAAATAAGATTAATAGCGTTAAAAAATTTAATAGCATTAATTTAGTAGAAGGGAGATGTACTCATTAATTTCTTTCTTGGGAGAAGGAACTGTGAACTTTTTTTCTCTCGCTTTTTGTAGAATTGCCTGATGTTTACAGAAAAAGTAAGTGCAAAAATTATGTGTACCCTTAAAAGATGTCATTGTTAAGGCCAAATATTAATTCTTATTTGAGACAAATAACTTTTCATTTAAGTGTGTGCTAAAAAATTGTAGTAACTTCAGGGGCAGCACCTGTGGCTCAAAGGAGTAGGGCACCAGCCCTATATGCCGGAGGTGGTGGGTTCAAACCCAGCCTCAGCCAAAAACTGCAAAAAAAAAAAAAAAAAAAAAAAATTGTAGTAACTTCAAAAAGGCTTCTTTAATTTTTGTACTTTATTTTGGAATTGGAATGGTTACAATGTATTAGAGCTTGCAGAAATTTTTGAGTCATAGCCACCATTTTAAGCTGGTTTCTTTAGTTGCAAGGCCAGAGGAATCCACTAGGGGGTGTGCAAAACTGTCCTTTCTAAAAGTATTCCGAAATGACTGAACGTAACTGGAGCGGGAAGTGACCAAAAGGTCATTGAACACAAATTTTATATCTTTGGAGATAAAAACTGAGCTCCAATGTGATTACCTAATTTTCCTCAGATCACACAGCCACCTATAAATCTGTAAGAGACATCTTAGAGGTGACACTTTCTTGCTCCTGTCCACCCTATATTCTTCCCTGCCGTTGTCAATTTTCAGTTCTTTTTGTAACATCCCTTGTCAATTTACCGTCACTTAGAAAACCACTTCATTGAATTTCCCATTCTCCTAGCTCTGTACCTCCCTACCTGGAAAAAGACTTGTGTTAAGTGTCTTGAAACTTCCTCTGTGGGATTGGTGATATTACATAGTAATTTTATTATTAAATCATAGCTGTGTACATTAATGCCATCATGGGGCACCATACACTGGTTTTATAGACCATTTGACACATTTTAATCACACTGGTTAACATAGCCTTCCTGGAATTTTCTTAGTTATTGTGTTAAGACATTTATATTCTATATTTACTAAGTTTCACATGTACCCTTGTAAGATGCACCACAGGTGTAATCCCACCAATAACCCTCCCTCCACCCATCCTCCCCCTCCCTCCTCTCCTTATCCCCCTACCCCCTATTCTTAGGTTATAACTGGGTTATAGCTTTCACGTGAAAGCCATAAATTAGTTTCATAGTAGGGCTGAGTACATTGGATACTTTTTCTTCCATTCTTGAGATACTTTACTAAGAATATGTTCCAGCTCCATCCGT
>CAUYPK010104381.1:0-20408 GCA_963574355.1 Loris lydekkerianus | reverse complement strand
ATGTGAAACTTAGTAAATGTAGAATTTAAATATCTTAGCACAATAACTAAGAAAATGCCAGGAAGGCTATGTTAACCAGTGTGATGAAAATGTGTCAAACGGTCTATAAAACCAGTGTATAGTGCCCCATGATCACATTAACGTACACAACTATGATTTAATTAAAAAAAAAAAAAAAAAAAGTAGTAACCAGTATTGTCAGGAGTAGTAGCAGGAGTCTTTTAGAATGTGGAACTGGGAACAGAACTCTGAATTAGAACATATCACAGGCTATCAGCTACCTTATTGGTTGTTTTTCTCAATATTTGAGATCAGTTTTGAATCAGTTTTTCAAAATTAACTAATTTTGCCCCTTAAGTTTAAAATACATAAGATATGCTTTAAAATTAATTACCCATGAAGAGCCAAGGAAGGGAAGACCCTGATGTATCCATATTAAATAAAATGAAGTCTCCTAATTTGCCCAAGACTCTTTTTAAATGTTAGGTCATTGTTCATAAAATATAATTCCTGCAGATCAAGATAGCTTTTGATGTCTTCAAGACATATTTCTATGTCTTCTGTGTCATAAGTCATGTGGCTTCTTCCCAAGTGACTTAGTGACTTATATAGTAGACTCTGGTCCTCTGGACTATTTATTTTCTATATATATATATATATATAAGAAGTATACACTTCATGGAACTCAATTGTCTTTTGCCCACCTGTGAGAGGAACACTTGGACCTGTTCTATTGAAACCTTCATTGAAATAGACACAGTGACATGCCAATAAAAGGAATACAAATTCTGTACCTGTGGCACAGCAAGAATTTCCTTAGGCAGAAACTCAAGCATTAACTCAGTCTAAAGTTTACACAGTAGTCCTCAGTTTTGACTTGCTTTTCCTGCTGGGTTTTTTACTCCTATTTCACACACTTAGAATTTTGAGCTTACCCTGTAAGAATCAAGGGAGGCATTCTCTTATATACCTTTTTCTTTTAAGACCTGTGGTATATTATTCTTTGTTAGGTTAGTAATAAACCAAAGTAAACAACAAAACAAAAAAAAAATTTAATTAACAAAACCTAATTTATTTAATCAGTGGCAGCCTTTGTAGTTTATCCTGGTTCATTCTGCTAAATTAAATATTTGGTGACAGAAAGTAGATTTTGCAATATTCGCTGTTGTATCACAAGTCTTTGTTTAGTATCTGTCATGTGGTATGTAACATTTATGATTATTATTATTATTATTTTGAGATGGAGTCTATCTCTTTTTCCTGGGCTTCAGTGGTGTGGCATCACTTAGCTCACAATAACCTCTAACTCCTGGGTCTAAGTGATCTTCCTGAATCAGCCTTCCAAGTAGCTGGGACTATAGGAGTTGCCATAATACTAGGCTAATTTTTCTTTCTTACTTTTAGTAGAGACAGGGGTCTATCTCTTGCTCAAGCTGGTCTCCAACTCTTGAACTCAAGAGATCCTCCCACCTCAGCCTCCCAGAGTGCTAAATTCATAGGTGTTGAGACCCTGCACCTGACCCCGATAAAGTGTGAATTAACATGGCCAAACTCCTTTTCTTCTTTTCCCATTAGCTCTTGCCAATTTCAAGATGCCCTACTGGCATATCAGAATCAATATTTCCAAAATTTGATTTATCAATTCCCAAATCTCTGGGTCTTCTTATGATTTTTTTTCTCTCATTAAATGGCAATGCAGGACTCAATATTGCTAAAACTAGGAAAATAAGAGTCTTCTCTTTTCCCTGAATATTCGCTATCTTCATTAAGTCACTACTCTCATCAGCTGAGGTTCATCTGAAGAGATACTGTTGATCTATCTACCTAAATTTCTTGCTACTCACTATGAAACTCACACTGGTTATATCAATGGCCTCTTAGCAGGAAACTTAATAAGTATCAGAGTTGCTACCTTCCTAGGGAGTGTGAAACGTTTTGCACTATAATTCATTAGCACTTCCTTCTATTACTCTGGCTTTTCAGAAGGGGGGGAAAAGCCTAGCATTCCAAATCTTGCATAACTGGCTATCCTTTATAACAAACTTTAGTCAAAGTTGCATCTGATCAGCAATACCTCCAAATTACCATTGATATCTCTATAAAAATATACACAAATATAACAACTAATAATGGAATCCAACTAGATATGAGATTCAACCTATTAATAGCACTTAAGAAATAATTCTATTAACGACAAGTATGATGAAACTGGGTGTCAAAAATCAGCTAATAACCGCACAGAATTCAGTTATCTATATCACTTAGATAAGCACTCAATGATGACAAAAATGTAACAATTTTGCTTTCTGAAAGAGAAGATGTGAATCCATTTCTTCCTCGTGTCTGACTTGGGTAAACAAAAAAAAAAAAGTAAGTAAAAAGGAAAAATGTAAAAAAAGTGAAAAGGAAAGAAAATCTTCCTCGTGTCTGACTCTTGAGTCAAAAAAAACGTAAGTAAAAGGAAAAATGAATATAAATATTGGATAACTCTCATTGCCTGTATAGCATGTTTTAAGTGACTGCTACTGCTTTTCCCCATACTATCAGACTACTCACACTGATATGTCTTATATAACTATTTGGAAGTGTCATATAACAAAATTCAAAGACATGATTGAAGAAAACTGTAGTAGAACAAATAGATAAAGGATTAATTTCTGCAGATCAGACAAAAAATATTAAAAGACAAATTTTTAAGTTATGTTTTTAATGCAGAAAATAGTAAATGAATATAAATATATAAATGAAAAAAAGCATAAAGTTTAGGAAGCTCTCACCAATGAAGACTGGCATTAACATTGTATATGTATTTGACATATACAAAATTTTATCATTCTCTGTTTATTGTCTTACAGCCTAAATGTTTTCATTTTAAAGATTTTTCTATTTATTAAATATACATTTATAATAATAACTTATGAATTTTTCAGGGCATTATTTATTTAATGAATAGCCCAATTTTCTTCTTTTCTATAAGCAAAGATATAATAGAACGCTTATACTAATATTTGGACATATATCCCATTATTCTATCCCTGGGATAAATTGAAGTAGTTGGTTCATATAGTGTACACATTCTTAGGGATTTTGACAGTAAGCCTGAATTTATTTAAAACAGATATAAGGATTGGCAATAGGATTGTCTCAGTATCTAGCACTGAAGTGAAAAAGTAAATATAAAGAGGTCAAAACATATGTACTTTTTTGTAACTATTTTTGTTTTTTTTAAACAAGCATTTTCAGAATACAGATTAAAGATTAATGTTTACCTTTATCCTAATTGTATCAGTTCTCTAATAATTGGCAAGAATCAATTTCTATATATTTCACTATTTTACTGCACTTCATAAAAGATTTGTTTCTATATTTAAATTGTCAGACCATAAATACTTCATATATCTTTCCTATAAATCACTTAATAAAAAGCAGAATGTATTACTATGGATTATTCATTGAGAACATTATTCTACCACAGTTATATCAATCATAAAAATATTAATAAACCTGATATATAGCTGCTATCTTGGAGCTATTGTTTTAAATATTGCTTGTAGAAGGAACTTGGCAGTACATACTCACTTATAGGCTAGGTTTCTAGAATGGGAAATTTAACAAATAGGTCATTAAACAATTTTGATAGCTTGTGATTTACATACAGCAAAATATGCCTTTTATGTAAAGTCAAAAATGTCAAGGAATATATGTGTCACTCTAGAACAGAGAAATTTAATCAAGATAATAAAAAAAATACAAAGAAATGTACTGGCCCATAGTAAAAAAAGAACCTCTTCATTGACACTGCCACCATTGAACCTATCTTCCCCCTCAATCTTTGACTTCACCCAATGTTTTCTTGGACCCCTTCAAAGTTAATTTCCCTAAAGTTCTTCTCTGATCATGTTATGTTTTGTAAGAAATTTTTTACTCAAAAGATTTCAGTAGCTTCTCAATAACAACAATTCACCCTAGACTTGTGTTCTAGGATCTCAGTAACCTGATGGGAGCCCCCATGCCCTCCCTTACCTCTTCACAGTCAACTTTTTTGACTGACCATTATCTAAGGTTTATTTATGTCAACTTTTGTTCATTATATTGTCTTATAGTGAATATTTTTTTTTATACCATCTCAAACTCTACTAACCTTCCTTTAAGAAGGCAAAATATCATCATGTGGGAGTATTGGTTAGACACTGACTTGTTTGAATTCCACATCCACCACTAACTCACTGTGTGGCTTTAGGGTAGCGTTTAACTCTGCTCTTTGATTTCTTTGTGAGTAATACATAGAAAATGAGTCTCTACCTCCCCCAGCACTTAACCACTCTTACATGAGCAGTGTCTGGGGCAGGGAAAAAACTCAGGAAAGGTTTGCATTTGAGACTTTATTTGAATGTTTTTACAAAATTGATTCTTAATTTACATTATGCTTAGGTACATGCAAGGGTTATTTTTTCCTTCTCTGGACTATGAACTGCTTATGTCACCAATAGAAATTGATTTCTCTTTCTTTATTTTAAATGTTTTATGTTTTTTATTTTATGTTTTTCTTTATTAAATCATAACTGTGTACATTAATGCATTTATGGGGTACAATGTGCTGATTTGATATACAGTGTGAAATGCTTATATCTAACTGATTAACAAAAACACCTCCTCACTTACTTATTTGTTGTGGTAAGACTGCTAAGACATTTATACTCTATTCTTAATAGTTTTGAAATGTGTCATTGCATTATGCACATTAGGTGAGGTTCCCCAAAATACCCTCCCTTTTCCCTGCCTCCCCCCTCCTCTTCTCTCTTCCTCCTTTTCCCTCCTTCTTGCTGGACTGTAGTTACATTTTACTCTTCCTATGAATTTGTAGATGATTATATACTGATTTCATAGTAGTATTGACTTCATTGGATACTTTTTCTTCTATTCTTGAGATACTTTACTAAGAAGAACATGTTCCAGCTCCATCCAGGTAAACATAAAAGATATGAAGTCTCTATCTTTTTTATGGCTGCATAGTATTCCATGGTATACATGTACCATAATTTGTTAGTCCATTTGTGGGTCAGTGAGCATTTTGGCTGCTTCCATGACTTGGCAAATATGAATTGAGCTGAAATAAACATTCTTGTTTGAAATCTTTGTTGTAAAATGATTTTTGATCATCTGGGTATATTCCTAGTAGAGGAATTGCAGTATCAAACGGTAGGTCCACTTTTAGTTCCCTGAGTATTCCTGGAACTTCTGTCCAAAAATGTCATGTTAGCTTGCTTTCCCACTAGCAGTGTAGAAGTGTTCCATTTTCTCTGCATGGATACCAACATCTGTACTTTTGGGATTTTGTGACGTGAACTAATCTTACTAGAGTTAGATAATATTTCAAAGTGGTTTTGATTAATACGTTATCTTGTTCATAGTAAGCCTAAAATAAATACTAATTGAATAAAATTATCTCTATTATTTTATTAGGGAGCTAATAATTGAATAAAATAATCTCTATTGAGATAAATAGTAAGTACTAATTGAATAAAATAATCTCTATTATTTTATTAGGGATCTCTTAGGGATGAAGGAAAAGTTTGCCTCCCAAAGTTTCCTGCTCCTGAAAGCATTCAGAGAGATTGACTAATTCACACAGTGTATTAATGTGGGATTAATAAAGTCAGAGGCAGGTGGGAACAGATGAGCTCTCAGGCCTAGGTGAGATAAGTGAAGAAGATCTACCTACAATAGAACAAAATTGGGAAGAAAACAATTATTCATTGATTTTAGATCACCATGTTTATTATGAGATCACTGAAGTATTTCAGGACAGATACTTAAGAGGAAAATAAAAATCTAGACTTTTTCATCATGTTAGCTAGTAATTATGTTAAGAAAACATACTTTGTAAATACGATATATGCTAAGTAATTCCTACTGAAAAGCCATTGTCTGGTAGTAATTAGAATAAACTGGCATTCCTGAACATAGTTTTCCAATTAACTAGCTGTATGCTTTTGAAAACTTTGCTTAACCTCTCAGGATTGGTTTCTCATCCATAAAGTTTCAGCTTGGACCAAGTAACCTTAGAATCTAAAGTTTCTCAGAGCTAGGAGAAAACTCCAAGCTCATTAATATACAGAATGTGAAATAGACAAAAATTGTATTTCTTAAGAATTGTAGAAATTTAGAAACACATAAATATTCATCAAAAGATGTGGCCAAATTCCTGACAAGCAAACTCTGGTGTGTTTTCTCGTCAACCTAAATTAAACTGCAATTGTACCCCAAACAGCCTTACACGCCTATGCGCTCCTGCCAATGTGTGGCTGGCTCTCTCCTCTGCAGCTGTCTGTGATCCTCCAAAGAGACAAGTGAATGCTGCTGTCAAATTACAAGTGTAGAAAATGGCATCATTACAGCAGAATGAATAAATTACGATATCTCTAGAAGAGCGTCTTTAACAAAAAAACACAGACAACAGCTAAAGTGAAACTTCTATTTTTGCCGATGTACAACTTCGAACATTTTTTAAAGTTGATGTTTCAATTCAATAAGACGTAATTTAGCTCTATACATTGCTTTGCTATTGTTAAGTCCTTGTTTTAAGGACACCTTGAAAATTAAGATCAGTAAAAAAATTCCTAATATGATATCAGAAAATCTGGAATTTATTTTTTATTGATAAAAATTACTATAAACAACCTACTTGGATCTTGCTCTCTATAAGGGCAAATTAAGACTAGATTGCATCCATTTTCTAAAGCTTTTTGATTCTTCGATTTTGTGAGTATCTGTCTAGTGTTAGATATATAAGCCAAAAATTATTTTATTTTTAAATCGTGTGTATTGCAAAAAGGTATATTTAATCATTTTCCAAATTATGAATTTGTTGAGATTGATTTGAAGTTATTAATGGAACCAACTTGGTAAATGCCAAGAAGTGAATGTTTCAGGGAAATGGAACTAGAAACCAAAGCATGGGGACGATTTGGGTATTCAGAGACAGTGTTAGATAGGAGCAAGGCAGACATCTATTTCCGTGCTGGAGCCACAGGAACAAATTGGGTCCTTTTTATGTTTGCAACACGTGTTTCAGAACTGTGTACTCACCTCAGAAATTTAAGTGGAGACTTGGCAGCACCAGCAATTGTTAGTAGCAAGAATATGCGAACTGGCAGCAACCGTTTAGCAAGTAGGCACTGGTACAAGAAGCACAGAATTAGCACTTAGAAAATAAATGAACACGCATATGAACTTTCAAAAAAGCTGTGAGATTGTCTGTCACACTTTAGGCTACCTCTAAAGGTTGTGTTTGGGGAGATGATAAAGGAATACAATGGCAAGTGGTTAGAGAAGTCAGCGGAAGTAGTGTTTGTTTTATTTTGTTTTGTTTCACTTGGAATAAGGCATAAGCAGGCAGCAAAGTGGGAACCTCAGTCAGCAGGGCAGTGCTAATTATTCTTTCAGTGGCACCAACAGAGGTCAGAGAATGGAGCCTGATTTATGGCCTATCTTGGCTGATACTGACCAGGCATAAGGGAGCCAGATGCCAAGTGCAGTGAGGGCATGGGAGGAGCTCAACAATAAATAGCTGAGATGATTTTTAGAGGAAAATTGTTGCACCTCTGTCCTATTACTCTTTTTGCTAAATAAGGATTACTCTGAGTTATAGAATGTGAATTTGTGCTGACATTGACTTTAAAACGTGTACTGGATTTCAGAATGGCTTGACCAAATGTATTAGTCCACTTCCCACCCACACCCCACCCAAGTACCACACGGTCAGCCTAGACCAGTTGGTGATAAGCATCTCTTATAACAAAATGAAAGGCCTTCTAAGAAATTAAGTACCTATAATGCATGTCCTTCCTTCTAATAAAATAAAAATAAACAAACAAAAATATACCAGAATTATGTTTAAAAATTTTCTTCCCTACTTGGCTTGCTTGTCAAATTTGCATTTGTAATACAAGACTTGATTTCAACATTGTGTCCTTTATGAAATGAGAATGAGCCTTTTCCCCAATCTTTCCTCTCAAAGTGAGATATATCTATATTGCACTGCAATTTTTTCTCATTGTATTTTTTTTTTTTTTTTATTTCAGAATACTGGGGGTGCAAGCATTTTGGTTACATAAACTGATATTGTGCAGTTCGAGTCATGCAATTTTGTATGTTTGTTTGATTTTTGCACTAGGTCCTGAAACCTTCACAGCAAGGATTGTGTCTAAATTGTGTCTTATTAATACATGGATTATTGAGTTAATGGATAGATAATGCTTACCTTTACTATCTGGACAACAAGTGTGACATATCCAGGTTTGTGGGTTGAAATGGCGGCACAACAATAAAAGGTATAATCAGTACCATTCGAAACCAAGGAAAGTGTATAGAATTTTCAACCTTTGGTGTGAATCAGAATCTTGTAAGAGTTTTCTGTAAAAGTATTGATAGTCGTACACTGGTTCTCAAAAGCGATCCTTAGACCAGGCTGAGTTACCATTCCCTGAGAATTTGTTAGATATGCAAATGCACAAGTCCCACTACAGACCTGCTACATCAGAGACTACAGAGGTGAGCTACAGACATCTGTTGTATTATGCCAGACGATCCCTATGTATGACAAAGTTTGATAACAATTGTGAGAATCTGATTCAATTGATCTGCAGTAAAACCTATGCATACATATCTTCTCTAGGGCTCTTTAGATAACTCAAATATACAGTCAGAATTATGAACGATGAGACTAGCAAAAAAAAATTTAAAAACATGTGTGTACACATATTTATAGAGAGAGAGACAAATAGATCACAGATCCACAATGGACAAAGAGAACAGAATGGATAAAAAGAGAATGCGGGAAAAAGACAGTGAATAGGATAGTCATATATTGACTCAGCTAAGTTTTTGTTCTGACTGTACTCACAAGAGAAACACATTATAAAGGATTTTCTAGAGCCTTTCTTTAAGAGTTGTTTAATTATTCTACAAATATAGTACTGCTTCTGGATGTCACATATCCTATGTTATGAAAACAGCTAAACCATAGGACTATGTTCAAAGTCATCAATCTATCTATTGCATAGTTATTAACTGTGTTTCAAACTCAATTTTATTTAATCCTTAAATAATCTTTTGGAGCATAAGCATTATAACACTCATTTTTTTTTTTTTTTTTAACAGATATATAAACTGAAACTCAGAAAGTTTAGTTAAGTTGCCAGAGTTATATGAGGGATTGGGACGGGTCTCTTTCCTGCACTGTTCCCCACAACCATGACACTTGGGGTATTAATATCATTAAGTATTATTTATAGATAATATTCTAAAGGACATAATTAAGGTCCAGTATGAGGACTTTGCTCTATATAGTTTGTAATTATTTACCTATTTCTCTGTGTTGAGACCACATATAAGAGATAGCAAAAGAGAAATAAAATACTTTAATGCCTACTACTGGCTAAGCATTTAACACTTATCAATGCAGTTGATATTTAAAAATCATGCATAGTAAGTATTATAACCACTATTTATAAATGGGGGATTCTAGTTGAAAGGGCTTCTAAGAATGGTGACTAAGACCACATACCAAGGAGGCACTGGGTGCAAAACTCAATTCCAGCTGTCTGACTACAGAGCAATTTGACCACCTTCATTCTCAGTACAATGACACTTCTCTCTCTCCGATGTCTGGGAAGACAAAATTATGAGTGATTCCTGAATTATTCTGAGACTGACAGAAATGACAGATAGATAAAAGAAGGTAAGTTTAGAATGAAAATAGCATGACACAGTGCAGAAATGTTAATGTCAATTTAAAGGTGCTCATTTAAACTTTTTAAAAATAGCAGGCTTTTCTAAAAGCTGAGAGAGTGTAAGCAAACTCAATGCAAATAAAAAGTAAAAACAGAAAAATAAATATAGTGCAGAAAAAAGAGTATTATGACGTAAAAAATCATGGATGAATTCATGACAAAAAATGGTCATGAAGGAGAAAAAGTCAGGGTACACCAGACTTATGAAAATGACGGGGCATTTTGAGTAGAAGTGAAGGTGTAAAAACGTATGTCATGTTCTGAGCAGTCAAGGTGTAGTTGGGAATGAAGCTTTGTAAGATATCCGAAGGATTGACCCCCCCCCCAAAAAAAAAATTATATTTAACAGAAATAAATACAAAAATTTCAATGTGTAGAATATACTCTCAGATTGTAGGTACTATGAAGTACTTTTGGTGTAAAGGAATATCTTGAAGGCTGAATTGGAGAAAAGTTTGGGACCCTTGGGAACCAGGGAGGAAGAGAGTTACTGTTCAGCTGAGAGGTAATGGTGCTTGCAACAAGTAGCAGCTGCCACAAAGGGGTAAATAATTCACCTTTTTTGAGAGTCTTAGTGTGTTTGGACCACTATACCAAAATGCCATAAACTAGATGGTTTATAAAGAGCAAATTTATTTCTCATAATTATGGAGTCTGGGTCATTGAAGGTCAAGATACTGACAGATTCAGTGACTGTTCAGAGACCGTCTCCAGACTCATCCATGGCAATTTTTACCCTGTCTTCACATGGTGGAAGGGGCAAATAAGCCCTCTGCAGTCTCCTGTGCATGAGGGGTGAATGAATGGGGTGTTGATCCCATTCACGAGAGCTCTGCCCTGTAATCTGATCACCTCTCGAAAGCCCTGCCTCTTAATATCACCACACTGGGGATGAGGTTTCAACATATGAATTCAGGGGGACAAACATTCAGAACACACAGAGACCATATTTCTCGTTCTTTTTTGCTGTTGTAATGTTTTCTGCTCTGGCATCACATTTAGGAAAATGATACAAAGACCAAAAAAGCCAGTCTTAAGAAGTGTTCTACAGAGGACAAAGAAAGGAAGCCACTCAAAAAACAGGAGATTTACGAGTGATGGTGTGCACCGGAAGGACAGCCTGGTTAAAGAAAAGCTGCATCACTTTTCCAAATTTCAGTCCTTCAGGTAAAATAATGAACATCATTTTTATTTCAGATTAATGTGAGGGTATAGACCACTAGGTTACAATGTTTGCATTTTTTTTTTTTTTTTTTTTTTAGAGACAGAGTCTCACTTTACCGCCCTCAGTGGAGTGCCATGACGTCACAGGACTCACAGCAACCTCCAGCTCTTGGGCTTACCCTATTCTTCTGCCTCAGCCTCCCTAGCAGCTGGGACTACAGGCACCCGCCACAACGCCCGGCTATTTTTTGGTTGCAGTTCGGCCTGGGCTGGATTTGAACCCACCACCCTCGGGGCCGGTGCCCTACTCACTGAGCCACAGGCGCCACCCATGTTTGCATTTCTTACATAGAGTCCCTCTTGTAGTGTGTGTCCCTTACATTGTCATCCTCCCACTCCCCCTGACTTATTCCCGCCCTGCCAACTTGGATTGAATTCAGTTTTTTTCTTATGTGGGCATATATTAGATCATTGATTGGCTTCTAAACAATGAACATTTTTGTCATGTCTTTATACTACGTCAGTTTTATTTACTTAATATTTATCTTTATATGATCACTACATTTACATATTTTAAAAAGAACTTTATATCATTCCTATGAATAGAATGTTCATATTTTTCTAGTTTACATTAAAACAGATAGACAACTGGGTTGTCACAGGATGGCAAGGATTAACAAAGAGATTGCAAAACCCCCAGGCAAATATTTCTCTATATGTGGGAGAGGTACTCAGGCGACATGGAAGTGCCCCTGATGGAAGGACAAACTCCCCAGCCTTCAACTACCACTGTTTATGATGTCACCTTATCGGGGTGAAGAACCCACCAAACCTGCAAGAAATTCACTTTTGACATTCTCACAGTATGGTTTCTACCCTTTAGTTAATTTTGGGGGGACTGTGGCTGTCCATCATTTACGCCACTTGGGCAAGCCAGTGATTACAACATCGAGGACACTGGAGGGTTTTGGCTTAGAAGTAAAATCTCTGCATTCACCATTTCTCTAGCATTCCCAGACGGGCTTCAGGGCTGTCTGATTCTCTTTGTAAAATACCTTAAAATTGTCTCATGTCTCACAAAGCTATACACATACATCAAACTCCCGTCTAAAACTGAAAAAGTACCTAAATTCAGAAGGAAAGTAGTGGTAGGAGAGACCTACATCATGGAAAAATTGCTATTAGTTAGAATACATTTCTAAGTATTGCTTTAGTTAGAGTAGATTCAATTTTTAAAAGCTTCATATTCTGAGGGAATAAACAAAATTTTACAATTTGGGATGAAGTAGCTTAAAAATATTGTAGCGTTCTTATCTTTTATCCATGGCTCATAAAAACAACTGATATATTTTACTTATTTAGTATAAGCAAAAGAATTAAGAAGTTCAATAGAATCGTCAGGTGTTGGTTTTGCTTTCACAATTATGAATATGACAGTGATTATTTTTATTTCTCCATCATCCATACCAGACAATAGACAAACTTTTAAGCTTGCTGTCTGTAACACAAACCACAGTGTAGCACAGACTGGGACCAAGGGCCTTATGCCTGGGGAGAAAAAGCTCACTGTTTGTGAGGATTTTAGGGGACTGGTGAAATTTCTCAGACTGTATGCAAATTATTGGGCAAATCTAACATTATTATTTCTTTTTCTTGTCAAATTAGGCTATACACATTTCATAGGAATTTTAGATGAACCTGTGTACAGGTATACATTATATGTATGTAGAATGAAAGGGATGGGGGAAAGAGAGAGATTCCATTTTTGGGTTACTTTCTGCAAATCTAAGTAATTCATTTGACTATCACAAATGACAGAATTTGTACTGACATAGTTATTCAATGCTTTCCAGTAGGCTGATTTAGAATTTCTTTTATAAGTTTTTGGAAGAGCATTTGTTTCCATTCCAGAACTAAATCCTCAACTTTGCCTAAGTAACAAATCCCAGGATAACCCTGAAAAAAAAAACACAGTGTATTTTAGTTGATGTTGCCATTCTCTATACTTAATAAATTAAAATAAAATACTCATGTATTCACTTCTTTCCAGTTTTCTCAAGGGCACCCTGAGAGTACTTACAATTGATATTGAAATAGAAGTATTAGATCACTGGAACATGGCCCTCTGAGAATCTCAACAGGTCATGAATATTATCAAGTGTCCTTGAACCAGTCATATCATACACATGAATTTGAGATTAATATACCACTACTTACCAATTAGTGTGGATAATCAAGAATTGATTAAAAATTATGAGACCAGAAATCTAGTTTTTTGTAGGAAATCTGCTAAATGTTTTAAGATTTCTCTCTATGGGCAGTATTTTTTATGCCTTTTATATTATTTATTTTTCTTTATAATGATTTAGTTCATCACCTCTGTAGTAACTTGACTTTTGCTACCATTGTTATGGGTCCCAAACTCAAGCAAGAAACAGAGGCAAAGGACATACCATAGAAAAGACAATGAACTGTAACTTTTTCCTGTCATTTGATAGAACCTCTCTTCTTATGAAACTGACCTTTTTTCCACTAAAAACCTCTATTATGATGTTCCTTAAATAATTTTCAAAGCATTTAGTCGATAGTACTTATAAGTTTGCTGTAATGTAAAGTAGAGTAATATGGCATTGATTTTTATTACCGCTTTTGACATTCCCCAAATGCTAAATATTTGATTTTAAGAGTTTCATATAAAATATCCAATTTATATGAACCCAGGTACCATCCATTTTATATATTAAAGGGCATCCTCCTTCAGTGAAACTCATGAGTAGTAATAATAAGAAAAAGTTTATTAATCTGGACCTGTGCAAGAGGCATCAAATTGATTTATGTGCTTCCAGTTTCCTCTTTTTTGATCTGTCCCACAGAGGACTGCCAGACTGGCCATTATAAAGCCACTTGGATTCTGAATCTACTGCTCACAAGCCTTCAGATACTTCATACCATTAAAGTGAAAATTCAATATAACTTCCAAGACCGTTCAGGATTGAACCCGACTGTAACTTCTAAAGTCTCTTCTCACCAATGTACCAGCTGTTCTCTTCCTTCTGCTCTGCCATCAACCCAGCTCCCTCTTGTCTGTTGTGTACCACACCTCAGTCAGTCTTTTGCTCATGGCCAAATTATAGCACCTACCCTTTCTTTTGACCACAACAGACGTCTCCCTCCTTCAAATTTTATACCTCTCAATTATCCGTGTTTATTGTGCCTTCTTATAAAAGGATACTGACACGCTTGTCATAGCTCCCTAGCTAAACTCTGTATTCCCTGAGGGCAGATCTGTGCCCATTCCACTTTGTGTCTTCAGTACAGCATATGATAATCCTTCAAATATTGCAGCTGCTGAAGCCAGGTGCACTCAGACATACATTACATGGAACATATTACTTACATGTTTCAGTGGAGAATGATAGTAAGATTATTCATATATTCATTAATTTAAAAAGTTTTTGAAGTATATACTATGTCCTAGAAAATATTTTCTGCTTGAATATTGGTTCCCAGTTTCATCCCAACAGGCAAAGCAAGCTGGGTACAGAAAGACAATATTACATGACTCCACTTACTTGTGGAAAAAACATTGAACTCATAGAAGTCGAGAGTAAAATGGTAGTTGGGAGTAGGGTGAGATGAGGAAAGGGGGATGTTGGCCAAAGTTTATGAAGCTTTGATTAGACCAGAGGAATGCATTTTAATGATCTGTTGCAAAACATGGTGAGCATAGTTAATAATCACATATTTCAAAATGGCCAAAAGAGTTTCACACACAAAGAATAAGTAGGTGAGGTGATGCACATGTCAATCAGATATCAATCAGTTCTTGCTTCTATTTTCTTATTTATTTAGTTTTTTTTTTTTTTTAAAGGACAGGATCTTGCTCTGTCACCCAGGCTAGAATGTGGTTATGTGATCATAGCTCACTGCAGCCTAGAACTCCTGGGCTCACGTGACTCTCCCATTGCTGCCACCTGAATAGCTGGAACTACAGATACAAGCCACTATGCCCCCCTTAGCTAATTTTATTTATATATATTTATTTTTATATATATATATATTTTAGAGACTAGTTCTCACTTTGTTGCCCAGGCTTTCCAACTCATGGTCCCAAGTGATCTTCCCTTCTTATCCTCCCAAAGTGCTGACACCAAAGTGCCTGCCTGATTTACTCTTCCAACGATGTATACATATATCAAAACATCACGTTGTACTTCATAAATATACACAATATTATTTAACAGTGAAAGTGCTAAAGATATGTAATGAATTTGAACCTTAGTTCTAAACTATATTGTCTCTGGGAAACCTAACTTATTCATAGATTTTCTAGGAATTTTCCTCTGATTACTGTCATCTTCTGGTACCCCTCTAAGTAAAACAGATAAATCCCACCCCCCAACTTATAATTTAGAAAAATTGCTGTTGTGGAAAATGACTACCAGAAATCCCTCCACACGCCACTCTCCACCCTCACAGAGTAACCATTGTTGGCCTGGGTTAGCCTGTAGAGTAAGTGGATTCTCTGTGCCTTCCTCTCAACTAATGACACTCTTTAGGTCTTTAAGATAGACTAAGTCAGAATTAGCAGTCATATTTTTGTGGTATAGGTAAAACTTGATTTAACATAACCTTTGTTTTAGTGCATGGTTGAGCAAGTTTTGTTTGTTTTCAAATAAAAATACTTCGTCAGGCACCGTGTTTGCTAGTTCTTATTTAATTTTCTCATTTTTGTTACTCTTGAATGTGCTTGTCCTTTCCACAGGACACTAAAGCTCTAAGTGCCTTGCAAATGCTGTCATAGTAGAAAGCATGGACACTGATTTTTTTTTTTTTAAATCCAATGAATAAAGGTAATAATGAATGAATAAGGTTATGTTTTTTACAACTTCTTATTTTAAAGTGTGCTTTGAAAGTATTAACATATTGCTATTACCAGCTAGCTAGTTGAGTGAGAAGGGCTCTAGCTGATGGTAAAATGATCTCAGTAAAGTGGGATTTGGTTTTACTCTGAGTATCAAGTGTATAGATTCAAGCTTAAGGTAAATATGGGCCCTTTGACAGTTGCAGTATCCATGACTTTGCTCATCCCTCAGGACTTTTGTTCTTTTCTACTGTGTCCTGTTATTTCCCCATAACTTTCTGTAGACTAACTATAAGCTCCCAAAGATATGAACCACATTCATACTTTAATTAAATCTTTCAGTAAATTCAGGAAGCTTCTATAGAAAAACAATCATTTAAAAATAATATAAACTATCTCAATTATCTAAACTTTTTAATTCTTAAAATTTTGTTGATTAGCAGTTTTATTTGAAGAAGTTCCATTTTCTGATAATTGAAATCAATGGATCTTATAAAATCTTGCTCCATTATTTGGCTCTGTTTCTTCATAATAGGCCTGGGAATGCAGGACTCTGTCTTTAGATGTATTGTCATTTATCTTCTTTTAAGAATTCCCCACATTAGTCCCGGGTTATAATCTTATACCATATATTGCTTTAATAGGGGTTCTTTAGAGAGAGACAGTACCAATGGGATATGTATAGAGATTGATATATGAGAGGAGACTTATTAGGGGAATTGGCTGAGAAGTCCCATGATAGGTTGTCTACAAGCCAGAGAAACAGGGAAGTCAGCAGCATGGTTCAGTCCAAGTCCCAAAACTTCAAAACAAGGGAAACCAGGATGTAACTCAGTCTGAGGCCAAAGGACTAGGAATCTCAAAAGGAGTCTGGGGGGTACTGGTGAAAGTTCTGGAGTCCAACAGCTAAAGAAACTGAACCCCTGACTTTCAAGGAAAGAAGAAGAGTCTTTCTTCTACAGGAGAGAGAGATAGAGAAAGAGAGGGAGGAAGGGAGGGAAAGAGAGAGGGAGGGGAAGAAGGAGGGAGAAAGAGAGAGAGAGATCAACTTTCCTCTGCCTTTTCATTTTATCTAGATGGCCAGCTAATTGGACAGTGCCCTCTCACACTGAAGGCTTATCTTCCCTGCTCAGGACACTGACTGACATATCAATCTTCTCCAGAAACAGCCTCAAAGATATGCCCAGAAATCTGCCTCTTCCAGCTATCTAAGCATATCTTAATCCAGTTAAATTAATACCTAAAATCAACCATCTCCTCACCATTTCCCAAGCCCCTAGAGCAGAGCTTACACATTTTAGACACTTGATAATACATGAGTTGTTAACTGGATATTTTTCTACCAAATTCCTTAGATCCATAGCTTCTATGGGCCTCTGGCATGTGCCCTGGAGAAAAGAGGCAACAGCAAAATGACCAGTGTTTGCCAACTTATGAGAAAGAATTCTTACTTGGATTTACTAGGTTTGGGATCCATTAGGGCTGAAATACTCTAAGTTCTGGAATTTTGGGTAGTATTACAAATAGTTAACCAAATAACACAAACGCTTAAATAAGATTCCGAAATAATTAATTTGGCTGGGCATGGTGCACATGCCTGTAATCTTTCCACTCTGGGAGGCCAAAGAGGGAGGATCTCTTGAGTTCAGGAGTTCTAAACCAGCCTGAACCCTAAGTAAGAGCAAGACCCATCTCTACTGAAAAAAAAAAAAAAAAAAATAGAAAAGAATTAGCAGGCATCTGTAGTCCTGACTGCCTGGGAAGCTGAGGCAGCATGATGGCTTTTGAGTTCAGGTGTTTGAAGTTGCCGTAAACTAGGCTGATGTCATGGCACTCTAGCCTGGGCAACAGAGTAAACTTCTCAAAACAAGCAAAAAAAAAAAAATATGTTTTTTAAAAGAAAATTTAAAACAATTAATTTATAATGATGATTCTAGAGTGTCTAAGGGAAGTCAAGGAAAGGGTCTGGGCTTCAGAAACAGTGAAATCCATTCATCGATCTATGTCGATTCTTTTCACCTTTTGTTCTGTGTCTGCATGTGTATGTCTTTCACCTTATACCACTGTTTGTGGGACCCTGATCCTTCCAATTGTGACCCACAGAGGTTCATGATCAAAAACAATCCAAGAATCTTTACCTTACAGCTTTACCCATTTTTTTTCTATTAGCCAGAGTTCATTAGGTCATGTAAATTCCCAAAGTATAGTTTTTCAAAGAGTTAAAAGGATAATTCTTTTGGAAATACAAGATAAACTCATGTTAAAATATATTAAACCTTTTATCAAAAAGATAGTAAGATTATTTTTAAAAGTGTGAGAAAGAAGTGTTTCTTTTTGTACAAAGATAAAACACTAGAGTAAGTTCTATAAATCACACACAAACTAGTCCATGCTCTATTGGAAAATTAAAAAAAGAAATTAGAAGAATTCTTAGAATGCTTGAATCTCTATTTACATCAGAAAATTCATTTGCATTGCTATCTGACACTAAGCATCTGCAGGACTATCAAACTTTCTACAAATCAAAATTTACCCAAAGCGTTTAAAACCCCTTACCAGTAAACAGCAAACAAAGGAAAATGTATGTAACCCTAGAAAATTATAGAATTCTTGGCTGGTTCTTATAGACAACAATATTATGAGATTCTTCAGCCATCCTTTACTTATATCCAAGTTATGAATATTTTTAAACAATATCACAAAGATTTTTTTTTCATTGTGAAAGTTTAATAAGAACATGTAAAATATAGGTTTGGCATAAAACAATAAACATACACAAAAGAACTTATTAATATTATATTTATTAACATTTTGTTAACAAAATATAATTTCTAAACTTCTCTTTATGTGAGAAATTTGACCTACTCAGCCAACCAGATGACCCCTTAGATGTTACTAGTGTTCCCCCAACACACCAGGAGTGAGACATTGTATTTATTTAACTTACTCAAAGGGAAATATTAGGACATGAATTGTTGTCTTCCATTATAAGCATTTCATATCTAGCAGAACGTCACTAATTTTGGTGGATGATAGGGAATTTTGAAGTACAGAATTTTGGTACAAATCTGTTTCAACTGTTAATGTCTCAACATGTCATGACTTGTTTTTCTTACTATTTCTTACCAGTTTCTTACTATTTCTCTAGGTTTATCTACTCAGAGGTATCAAGATTTTTGTAGATTATTTGTCAGTATTTTTTGCTTTTTTTAAAATTGCAGATTAATACGAGGATAGAAATGATTAGAGTACATTTATTGCATTTGTTAGGGAAAGTTCAAGTTGTAGTTGAGCCCTTCACCAGGGGTGTGCTATATATCCCTTTACATTGTGTCCTTTAGGTGAGAGCAAACTAATCCTGCTGCCCTTCTCCTCTTTCCCCTAAACCTCCTAACCCCCCCCATTTGAATTTAATTGTGTTCTTACGGCTGAAGAGCATTCCATGGTGTACCCATACCACAGTTTAGTCATCCATTCATGAGTTGATGGATACTTGGGTTGGTTCTTCATTTTGGTGACTGAGAAATGAGCAGTAATGAACATTCTAGTGCAAATGGCCTTATAGTAAAATGACTTTCTCTTCTGCACGGATACCTAGTAATAGGATTGTGGGATCATATGGAAAGTCTACATTTAGCTCTCTGAAGGTTCTCCCTACTTCTTTCCATAGAGGCTAAGTTTAATTTGCAATCCTACCAGCAGTGTAAAAGTGTTCCCTTTTCTCTACATCCACACCAGAATTTGCAGCTTTGGGATTTTGTGATGTGAGCTATTCTCACTCCGGTTAGGTAATCTAAGGGTGGTTTTGATTTGTGTTTCTCTGGTGATATGGACATTGAGCAGTTTTTCATGTGTTTGCTATTCATTTGCCTTCTTCAGAGAAGGTTCAGTTCATGTCTCTTGCCCACTTTATAAATGGGATTGTTTGCGCTTTTCTTGTTAGTTTGAATTATCTATAGATTCTATCTAGTTATGAATCCTTTTTCAGAGTCATAACGTGCAAATGTCTTCTTCTATTTTGCATGTTTCTGTCTCAGTTGCTGTACCCTTAGCAGTGCAGAAGTTTTTCAGTTTGATCATGTCCCATTCATTTATTTTTGGTGTTGCTGCAGTTGCCAAGATGTCTTCATAAAAATATTTTCCCAGGACAATGTTGTTAAAAGTTTTCCCCCTGCTTTCTTTTAGAATTGTTATCATTTCATGTATCAGAGTTAAATCTTTTATCTAGTGAGAGTCATTTTTTGTAAGTAGTGAGAGATGAGAATTCAGTTTCAGTCTTTTATATGTGGCTAACCAGTTCTCCCAGCACCATTTATTAAATAGAGATTCTTTCCTCCAGTGTATGCTCTTGCTCGCTTTATTAAAGATCAGATGGTGGTAAGTGGCTGGGTTCATTGCTAGGTTCTCTATTCTATATATCTCTATATCTATGTCAGTACCATGCTTTTTTTTTTTTTTTTTTTTTTTTTTAATAACTATATACTTGTAGTATAAACTGAAATCTGGTAAAATGATACCACCACTTTCGTTTTTATTTATTTGAATTGCACTGGCGTGTAAAATAAAATTACGTTAGAAGACATGTT
>CAUYPK010104377.1:0-13349 GCA_963574355.1 Loris lydekkerianus | reverse complement strand
CAGTAAAAGATGTTGAAAATGAGGAAGGCTAGTGGGAAGGCAGCTCGAGATATCGTGTCAATCCTTTTTGCCCGGTCCACAAACTTCTTCTTGATGGCATCTGCATCTTTTGGGGGTTGTGGGAGTGGGTTGGCTGCAGGTGTGGCCTTGACAGCTGTTCCATCTTTCACTTGGAGGCAGTGACCCATCCCATAACCACTGAAATTAAACCGACTTTCACGAGTAGCATCTTCTTCCTAGGAGAAGAAAGACAGAGGAAGCACAGGCTGGTTGTCAGTCAAGTTAGATGGAAGATGCTTAAGATTCTTCATAAGTAAAAGGATAAATCACAGTTAACTGTTAGTGTGGGAGGCTTTTGGAATAGGGAGTTCTCTTTCAAGTTCAACTCAATTATTCATGGAACAGATGCAGTTAATTAACTTTTCAGGCTGAGAAATTAAGTGTAAGAATAAGGACTTTGTGGTCATTTTAATTAACTAACAAACAAAACTACCTACATTTTATTCAGTACTGAATTTCCCAAAATCTAGTGTATTAATCCATAAATTCAGACTATTTTAAAGCCAGTTCTTTAAATCCCAGCGTTACACTGCAAATATATGAAGAGGACTCTTTGTTCATTCATTCATTCATTCATTCATTCAGAAAACATTTACTGAGCCCCTGCTGTGTGCCTGGTCCTGAGGTAGGAAATTATAGTATTGCCTGTTCACAGATCAATTCCCACATCAACACTAACTTTAATGTTAATGTTAGATCTAAGATGAAACCCTTAAATGTACACCTGTTTTCCCCCAAGCCCTCTAATTCACCTCAGTTATATAGCAGAGATTAAATATTCATTATTTGGTATGAATATTTCCACTATGGCTAATTTTTTTCCTGTTTCTATTTTTAATGTTGATATTTGGCTAGTGAATTATCTCTGCCATTTTTAAATGTGTGTCATTTTAGCTGATGTTTTGTGTTGATTACTTGTAACATGAATTAGATAAAAGAATGAAAAATTATGTTTATTTCTTAGCATAAAAGGCAGATAGCTTTAGAGACAAATGTATGGGATATGGATGTGTGGTTAGGTCAAAGAGGGAGCCCAATGGTTGGGTTGTAAAGGTGGGATTGAAATGCCATGCTTCATAGCAATTTAGCTGTAAGTAACCATCAATTGAGTCATCTTCTGTAACTAGATTATTACCTTCCACAATACTGTGCACTTTGAGTCACCATATGCACTAAACTCTTTATCTTTCTAGGTAATAACAATGATTATATTTCCCAAAAGATAAGAAAACTTGGTATTAATTTTATTTAATCATTGTTTACTGCATGTCAGTAATGCCTTACTAAATGAAGGACTTACAATATGAATGACAGCTCAACTGTAACTCAAATGGTATGTCAAGGATGAATTGTATTTCGTGTACTGGGATGAGTTTTGTAAGTTCAGTAGCAGATCCCTGGAGAGGTGAAAAAGGTGAGAATAGCTATTTTAGTTAATTACACTTCATCATGCCCAAAATAGGGAGTGAGAGAGGATGCAGTTTAAATAGAAGTACAAAGACTTCAGCATGGGTAGATTGGATATGTATTCAGATGAGCAACTTCAGAACCTGGAAGGGAGGACAGATTGGCTTCCATGTGGCTCACTTAGCTAGATTAGTACTCAGGTGCCATTTCCCACATGGAGCCTGAAAATGAAGAACAGAATTTATCAGAGTCCTTAGAGCCTTTGGTTTCTGGAGATTGCCTATTGTGGGACAGTACCTCTGGTGAGGCCAGCCCTAACCATGGCTGAATATTGTACTGTAACCTGGTAATGACTTGGAATATGAGCTGGAGAGATAGCAAGTATGAATAGTGAATAATTGCCAAACACTCTGTGTGATGCTTCACCATGTAGATCTGATTTCTAGAACGAACAACGAGGCTAGAAAACAGAAGGCTAATTTACTTGATACATTGATAAAGCTTATTAATCAATTTACCTAGTATTATCAATAAAAACATTAATTGTAACCTTTAATTAGCATGTATATTACAAAAATCAGGCCAAAGCTCTTGTAAAAAGTAACTGTAAAACTACTATTTTATAAAGCCATCTCTTTAATACTTTTCTTTATATGGGATTGTCCTACACAAATTAGTTCAAGGAACTCTGTTTAATTTCTTAAGAAAAGGTAATAAAGGATTATTTGTTCAACCATTAATTGTTGACTCTATTGTGCAACAACTATCATCAACTGTTTCCCAGCATTGTACTAGGTGCTGGGAGACGGTTAATGAAGTTGGACAAGGCCTCTACCTGCATGGAGCTTTCAGAAGATAGTGGAAGAAGCTGACCTAAAGGTATTATCACCTAAGGAAGCTAACTAAGAAAATTATCCTGACATCTGGGTACCGTATATACTCGAGTATAAGCCGAGTTTTTTCCGGCACAAAATTTGTGCCAAGTTCGGGTTTTTCAGCACAAATTTTGTGCCGGAAAAAACTCGGCTTATACTCGAGTATATACGGTAAGTCTTTCATAATAATTGTAGTACCATCATTAACTATCTGAATACTTATTCAGTGCTTAGCAAGAAAAGAAAGCATGTAGGAAGAGGGGGAAGAGGGGACTTGCTTGTCACACAGATTATAGTCAGTCTTGGCCTTTTCAACTACTACTAATTGGTAATTAGATTTTACCCAGTATATGAGTGAAGTAAAAATGGTGCCAATAGGTTTAACAAAAAGAGATCTAGTATGGGAATTTGGATACTTTGATTCTAGGCCTGGCTCCAAGGCTTATAAGCTATGTTGACATTAGGTAAGCTACTTATTCTAACAAGGCCTCAGGTACCTCATGCCAAAAATGTCAATCTGTACTAGATCTGGGGGTTTCATCTTTGGCTTCTGGGGAATGTTTACAAATGTTTATATACCTGCCTCCCTTCCCCTCCTTTCTAGACCACTCAATTGTTACCTGCAGAGATGAGAATTTAGCATTTATATTTTAAAAAATCCAGTAAATCTAATGTAAAATATTGGAAACCAGTGGCCTAAATGAGTTCAATTCCCATCTCTAAAATGTACAACCTAACATAATATTATTATGTCTAAAACTACTTTTTGAATGGAAACAACCCTTAAAATACATTTCCCCTTATCTGCCTAAATTTACTTTGCCATTTTTTCTATCTATAAAATCTTGCAAATTGCAGTTCTCACCTCTATAAACATTTAGAAACTCATGATTAAGTGTACATTTCATTGCCTGAGTGAGATAAGATTCTTTAAAATTCCTAAGCCTAAAGAAACAGAAAGGGTAGTTAGGTAATAAACTGTGTTTAGCACACAAAACAAAAGGGAGTTCAAATATACATGTTCTGTTGCCTTTCAACTGACTCATTCATTTAATTTCTATAGTCTTTCCCCACAGACTGCAAATGGACAGCTGAAGAGATTAATTAATGTATTCATTCATTCAGTTAACTACAAGAGTTAGAACAGAAGGACACCAGGTTAGAATCTCATTATATTGTACACTGCCATGCAAACTGTGGGTGCTTAATAAATGTTTGTTGAATAATGAACAAAACGGAATTTTGAGAGGGTTTTCCAAAATACTTTCCTCATTCATTCAACAGCATTTCAGATTATGCCTCTGAGCATAGTTACAGCTAATTAAATCAATTCTGTAAAATTCTCTGCCACAAAAATAAATCTGTTGTGGGTAGAAATTAACCATATAATTTTTCACATGCAAGAGGTATGAATACTAGTTTAAGGGTCTTTTTGTTTACCATTATGACTCACTCGATGCCTTTTAAATATAGAACCTTAAATTATAAACATCAAAGGGTAAGGGTATTGTTTTGATTCAGAAAACATAACTGAAACCAATTTGAAATTTTGTGATATAATAAATGACTTTCTAGCGGATTCAGAATAAAATGTTATGCTAATATGGTAAAACTCCTACATAAGGACAAAATGAAGAAGAGCTTGAGTCATGGATAAGTTGAAGCTAAAATAAAGAACAATCTGTAGGCATAGCTCAGATGAGCATATTCACAGAGAGAGTCAGGTCCTCCAGTAAGGAAAGAATTTTAAGCATATAATCTCCATTTTTTCTAATTAGGCAGGAATCCAATTAGCTAATTATCCATTATCCACTATCTTCAGTAACTGAGCAGTAAATACTTCTAGCTGATCCTGTTTTGTTTGTTATTCAATGACTAGTCAAATATCCACATAAAACAAATCATCTGGTCAAAGTTATTTTTATTATGTAATTTTATTTAATGTATCCCACGTTGATAATATTTCCTTAAAATCCAGTCTGCCGTATGAAGCATTGCCATGGCACTATGCAATTTGTTTCAGATTTATTGCCTCATTTTTATGATGATGATTATTATTATTGTTATTATTTTTTGATTCAGAGTCTCATTATGTCACCCTCGGTAGAGTGCTGTAGCATCACAGCTCACAGCAACTTCAAACTCTTGGGCTTAAGCAATTCTCTTGCCTCAGCCTTCCACATAGCTGGGACTACAGGCGCCCACCACAACACCCAGCTATTTTTTGTTGTAGTTGTCATTGTTGTGTAGCAGGCCCTGGCTGGGTTCGAACCTGCCAACCCCAGTGTATGTGGCTGGCGCTCTAGTCACTGAGCTACAGGTGCTGAGCCCTAATTTTAATTATTTTATACATCAGTTTTACTTACTATAAAACTTACTCATTCTTGTGTTTGATATATTTGTTGTCTAGTTGTGAAATTGAACCTAAAGCTCACCAGAATTGCATTGTAGTAAATTGTCATAACCAAAATATTTCAATATAATTAAAGAAATGGTACTTTTGAAATAAAATAGTTTAGAAGCATCCATACTTCTGATTTTTCTTTTATGCCCTAGAGAGGAGAAAATAAGAGGAATCCTAAAATCTAGGATAGGAGAAAATTCTTTCCATTGAATTTCTCACTCAGATTGTTTGATTGGACTGAGTCTCCCTTCTGTTGGAACGGGAAACATCTCAGTTGGAACTGAAGGGCATAATAGACTCTCCAGCCCTCCTTAGAAAACAGTGTGAGTCCAAATATGGTGGGGTTTTGCTGAAAAAGTCCCCAGAATAAATGATGGCTAGATGATGCTTAATCACCAACCTGGCAAATGTCCATTACCTAGATGTAAAAAGAATGGCCGTGGGAAATTCTCTTCAATTCTAGGGCCTCAATTCCCTCCTGTCAGGGGGACTTGGAAATAGATATGCATAATAAACAGATAACATTTATTGATTATGACCATGTATCATGAACTTAAAACTATAGTCCATCCTATCACCAAACTGACTACAAGTGATA
Source organism: Loris lydekkerianus (assembly GCA_963574355.1). NCBI lineage: Eukaryota > Metazoa > Chordata > Mammalia > Primates > Lorisidae > Loris > Loris lydekkerianus. Next base: position 8,005 of record CAUYPK010104377.1, on the reverse strand, counting down.
TGTTTCCTGTGAAAGCTGAAATCAAGAGAATTTATGTGGTTTCCCATAGTTACATTGCTAATAAATGTTGCAGCTGAGATTCAAATGTAGGTCTGTTTAATTCCCAAATCGTCTGATTCCAAAGACTCCAGAAGTATTTGATTTGTATGAATTTTTGCCCCTATTAACCCCCAAATGCTTTTCATTCAAGATTATGGATGAAGAGTCTGATTGAGCTTTGCAGATCAACAAAGTGGAAATAAAGTAAACCAAATATATCTACTTGTTGCTTAATGGCATGTGATGAAATGAATAAAACTGTCAAAATGTCATTTTGGGCAGATTGTAAAAAGCAATTCTTCTACTAGAAAAGCATATTAATGTATAATTTCTTTTGTAATACAGTATATTTTTGTCATTGATTTTTAAAGAACGAACTTCTTGGATTTACTTCTCAAGCACTTTTCATTTTCATGTTTTTAATAAATATTTACTAGACACCTATTATGGGCCACTTATAGTGGAGATCCAGAAATGAACAAGAAGATGGAAGTCTCTAATTTTTTGGCCTTTACATTCTAGAGGGGAAAGACAGTAGCAAGTGAACAAATGATATATACACAAACATATACATATCCATATGCATATATATATATATGCATATATAACATATATAGGGCTGTATACATACACAAGACACACACAGAGATAATAATGGGTGCTTTAAATAAAAACAACTGAGGTAAGAGACTTAAGAGAGGTAAGTGGCAGAGAAGTGGATGTTTTAGATTGGTCAGAAAAGGCCTGCAGTGGTGCCAGGCACTGTGCCATGTGCTGAGAATCCAGGATAGAGCAAAACAGATCCAGTTCTTATCTTCAAGAAGTTCACAACCTTGAAAGGAAGGCAAATATTAATAAAATAATCATGGAAAAGCATAATTACCATGTTAAGGGCTCTGGAGAAAAAATATAGGATGCTATGAGAGCTTATTAAAGGGGGTCCTGGTCTAATATGACAGATAAGAGAAGACTTTCCCTGAGGAAGTAATATTTCATTAGAGATCTGAAAAATGTGAAGCATTATAGAGGTAAAGGCAAGTTTAGAAGATGTCTGAAATGAGAGATTTTACTACAGTTGAAGGATGCAGTTGAGGCCTAAAATACAGGGCAAAAGTGGGGTGAGATCAGTTTTCAGAAATGACTCAGGGACTAAATGATATAGGGCCTTCTACAGCACTGTATATGGAGCTGTAAGAACGAAGTGGAGACAGTGCAGGTTTTTAGTGGAGATTGTGTGAGATAATCAGATTAGCATATTAAAATAAATTGCTTTGGTTGCAACCTGGATGACTCTGTGGAAGAAGGCAAGGTGAGCCTTCTAACTAGGAAAACTAGTTAGAAAGCCATACAAATACTCAAGATGAGAGAGGATAAAGATTTTCACTAGGGGTAGTGGTGTAGGTATAAAGCAGTGTGCCAGTTTGAGTCATGGAGGGACAATCAATAGGTCTTAGAGATGGACTGGAAGCTGTCAAGGTAAACCTCTAACTTAAAGCATTAGATGGATAATAATGCCGTTTATTGTGAAAGAAAATACTAAAAGAGCACATATTAGGTTGGGGAAAGATAGTGTGATTGAGGTGCCCTTTAGACATTCAAATGGAGACACATGCTAGGTGATGGAGATATACACTTGGTTATATGATAATGCATGACCAGCAATCGTTTGTATCCAAAACTGTTGCAAGGCAATAAAATACTGAAGGTGACTTATGCTAAATCAATCATTAGCCAAGACACTTAAAATTCTCTTTTAAATAATCATCTACTTCTTCTCAGATATTGCAACACTTGAAAATAATTTTGTATTCACAATAAATCCTTATTTTAATGCTGAGGATAGAATGAAATTATAAATACCATTCTGCAGATCAGCTGAATATTCCAAAGCAAACTTGATGGAGTAGTCATGGTTTGGGACATCTGATGGGATCCCCTATACCCATCCTACTGGGCCCTTCCAAACTGGCCTATGGATGGCATAGTAGCATATTGGCAAGCAAAGAGAATAGAAGCAGTTCCCACTTCTTTCTCCTCTGCATGCTTCCATCTGTCATATAGAAGTCACAGCCTGTATTACCTCGTGTTTGCCAAAGATGGCCACAACAATCCCATGTGCTTTTCCTACAATATATAATATCATTGACACTCTTTTCATCGAGACATGGGGTGTTATTTCCCTTCCCCTTAAGGCTGAATTGGTTTGCGACTTGTTCCTTATCAATAGAATATGGTAGAATGACACTAAGTAACTTCTGAGTTTAGATCATAAAAAGTGAAGAGGTTTAATGCAGTTTGTGGCAACTTGTACTTGGAACCATGAGCTACCATGTCAGCTGTCTGGCTGCTCGGAAAACACCATGCTGTAAAAAGCCCAAATCAGCCCGTGTGGAATGATAAAATGAAGAATCCCTGAGACTACATGAAGAGAGAAAGGCCTGGCCATCTCTCAGCTATTCTAGCTCCAGCTATTGTCTGACTCTACCTAAAGAAGAGACCCAGAGCCAGAACTTCCCAGCTGAGATCTTCCGAAATTCTTGACATGCCCGAAGTGTGAAGACAAGGAACTGCTTGTTGTTGTTTTAGGCTACTAAGATGTTGGACGATTTATTATGCAGTAATAGATACATATATAATTGATGCTAAGCCTAAACATTGTGGCAGGTTTTGGGGAGCAGGCAGGAGGCAAAAGCTGGAAGGGCCTCAAGAAGATTGTTGGAAAACTGGGAAGAGAGGAAAGCAGTTGTTATTGAAAGCTGGAGGATGGTGAGAAGTTTATTAACACCATTTCCTGTAGTAATGTGGAAAATAGAAAACATACATGATAAACATGATGATCTAGTTAAGGAGATCTCCAGGTACAGAACTGAGGACACTACTTGGGTTTTTGCTGATACCAAACAAGTATGAGAGAGGACAAAGAACTGAAGAATAAGCTACTAAGTGTCCACGTAGAAGTTGGAAGAAATGTAAAGGATCTGAAACAAGTCTTTTCAGCCTGTAAAGAGTCCTCTAATAAGAATGGGCCTTGGGGAAGGAACATATCCAGAGTGAGACTGTAAGGTTCTTTGTTAAAACATGAAAAATATCTAAAGCAACACCTCATAAGCTCTTTCAGACAGATAATAGGCCTGATAAGGATAAGAACATGACTTGGAGATTCTCTTCTTTAAACAATAAGCTTCTAAGAACATTAATGGTGTTGAGCCATAACAACCTTCTCAGGACCTTCAAGTAACAAGGGCTTATCTTTTTTTCAAATTGACAAATAATAATCATATATATTTATGGAGTACAATGTGATATTTTGATATACTTCATTGTAGAATGATTATATCAAGCTAATTAACATACCCATCACTTAATATACTTAACATTTTTTTGTGATGAGAACATTTAAAATCTACTCTTTCAGAATTTGAAATATACAGTACATTTTTAACTGTAGTCAACTTGCCATTCAATAGGTTTCTAAAACTTATTCCTCCTAACTGAAACTGGGCTTATCTTGGAGAGATTTGTGGGTATAGCTTTTGTCTAACAAAAGGAATTATAAATTGACACACGAGAAAGCCCCCAAAGATTTTTTGTTATTGTTGTTTCAGACTAATATGAGGGTACAAATCATTAGATTACAATGTTCGCATTTATTAGGTAAGGTCCCTGTTGCAGTTGTGCCCTTCACCCAGGAAGTGTGCCATATACTCTTACATTGTGCCCATAGGTGAGTGTACACCAATTCCCCACTTGAATTAAATTGAGTTATTATTTTGTGTGGACATTTATTAGTTCATCTACTGGCTTCCTATTAGCATTGAGTACATTAGATAGTTGCTTTTCCATTCTAGTGATATTTTACTAAAGAGAATGTTCTCCAACTCCATCCAGGTAAATACAGAAGATGTAAAATCTCCTCATCTTTTTATGGCTGAATAGTGTTCCATGGTATACACCTACTACAGTTTATTAATCTGATCATAATCCCCAAAAGCTTTTAAGGAATTGTATCTGTTTTGGATTGAAAATAACAAAGATGTGGGACTGCAAACTAATACAACCTTTTTGGAAGGAAGTATGGAGAACCCTCAAAGAGCTTGAGCTAGACCTCCCATTTGATCCTGTAATCCCATTACTGGGCATCTACCTAGAAGGAAAAAAATCCTTTTACCATAAGGACACACACACTAGACTGTTTATTGCAACTCAATTTACAATCGCTAAAATGTGGAAACAGCCTAAATGCCCACTAACCCAGGACTGGATTAACAAGCTGTGATATACCTATACCATGGAATACATTCAGCCATTAAAAGAGATGGAGACTTTACATCCTTTGTATTAACCTGGATGGAAGTGGAACACATTCTTCTTAGTAAAGCATCACAAGAATGGAGAAGCAAGAAACCTATGTACTCAATTTTTATATGAGGACAATTAATGACCTAGTACCTGGTGTGGGTTGGGGGAAGGGAAGAGCAGAAAGAGGGAAGGAGGGAGGGGGGTGGAGGTCTTGGTGTGTGACACACCTTTTGGGGGCAGGACACAATTATAAGAGGGACTTTACCTAACAAATGCAATTAGTGTAACCTGGTTTCTCGTACCCTCAATGAATCCCCAACAGGAAAAAAAAAAAAAAAAAAAAGAAAGAAAATAACAAAGACGGTATAAAATGAAAGAACAGCTTTAAACTCCTGATCTTTTATGGACATGAAATAGGCTAAAAGGATTACTGTGGCAAACAGCCATTTCTTATGGAAAAAAAAAAAAAAACCCAGACTAAGAGTCCAGAGAGCAGAGCCAAAAACCAGAGAGGACAACTCCAAGGGACGTATCCCTCAATCGAGGATCTGCCAACATGGACCTTTTCAGATTTCAGACTTCCTATTAAACAGGGGTTGTTATGTATCTTTCCTTGCCCTTGGGAGTCTATACCAGTTATCCCATGCATATTCCCATATTATCTCCTGAATAAATGTCAAAGATAACCTTGGCTCTTTCGTTCACAAGTTTATTTTATTTATTTATTAATTATTATTTTTGCAGTTTTTGGCAGGGGCTGGCTTTGAACCCGCCACCACCAGCATATGAGGCTGGCACCTTACTCCTTTGAGCCACAGGCGCCGCCCTATTTATTAAACCTGCCACCTCCGGTATATGGGGCTGGCGCCCGACTCCTTGAGCCACAGGCGCCGCCCTATGTATTTTTTTTTTTTTGAGACAGAGTCTCACTACGTCACTCGCGGCGCCTGCCATAACGCCTGGCTATTTTTTCGTTGTAGCTGTAGTTGTTTGGCAGGCCCGGGCCGGGTTCTAACCCGTCAGCCTCGGTGTACGTGGCTGACGCCCTAGCCGCGGAGTGATAGGCGCTGGGCCTATTTTGTTTTATTTTTAATTTATTTTTATTTATATTTTATTCTTTTGCTTTAAGAACCAGATAACTTTATTTGAAACAATGGCAAAACAGAAAGGAAAAACTTAAATGAGTGCTCTGAAAGGGCCCCAGGGAAAGACCCGTGGCTGTGGGGACAGTCCCAGTTCAGTTCTCATTGTTGTTGCCGCCCAGGTTGAGCTTGTCGAAGATGTAGTCAGCCAGGCTGGCTTCCGGAGCCCCTAGCCTGCGCAGGCTGGTGAGGTAGCCACCCAGCTCCTTCAGGATCTTGACCTGATCATGCAGATAGTTGATCTCCAGGAAGCTGCAGAGCTTCGGGTCGCCCTTGTAGCTGGCCAGCTGGTGCAGGTCCAGGAGGCTTTGGTTGATGTTTTTCTGGAGGTGGAGGGCGCACTCCATGGCCTGTAGGCCATTCTCCCAGTCGTCAACATCGGGCTTCAAGATGTCATGAAGGCGGATGTGGCCTCCACGCTCGGCCTGCAGCTCCATCAGCGCTTCAGCACGCTCTTTATGCTCGCCAGACTGGTGCAGGAAGTAGCCGGCAAAGTGCTTCAGGGCTACGTCATCCCGGTCGAAATAGGCAGCCATCGAGATGTAAACGTAGGAGGCGTACAGCTCCAGGTTGATCTGGCGGTAGATGCCGGCTTCGCACTCGGGGTGGTAGTTCTGACACAGCTGGGAAGGTGCGGCGGCCATGGCGGATGGTGCTGGATTAGGCAGTGGAAGTGGTGAAGGTGACGAAGGCAGTGAAGGCAACAGGAACCTCGAGGCAAATGGCGCAGGTCTGCTGATAAGCTAGTGGAAGTGAGCCTGAAAGCCGTTGGAGGCCGGAAGTGGTAGTGGGGACCGGAAGTGGTAGTGGGGGCAGGGGCACAGGAACTCAAGAGTCTGACATGCAAGGATGGAGACGTGGCACTGTATGGGCTCTGCTGAATTTTTAATTTTTCAATAACATTTCTAGTGTACAAAGATTTTCTCTTGTCCTCTTATTCTTCTCTGTAGCAGCCTGTTCTCATTTTGTAAATCTAGTGTCTTCCTTAAAATTTTAAGAAGATGAATTTTTATCTTTTGGTGTTTCCTATATTTTATCTTCCCACCCCCCCCCTCCGGAGTAAGTTCTCTTTGTTCCTCATGACTTCCTCTTCAGTTTCCTCAAATATCTGGTAAACCTTTGTCTATTTGTGGTTTGAAATCAAGGATACCTCTGGTAACTGGGTAATTAGCATGGATCTGATCTATAGTTGTGATGTCCTTTCACTAACAGGCTTCTCCCTTGAATGGGAATGGGGAGTATGTCAATTAGGGAGTGATCTTCTCCCTTGGGGATGATGGTTTGCATTTTGCAGGTATGATAGAAACTATCCCAAATGCCAAAAGCATGACATTTCTTTGGCCTTGGAAGCCTTTAGTACAGCTGTGTTGTAGGTAGATGTATGCTTTTGTGTTATTTCCCTTCTGCTGTACAGTTGTGTAGTTATCTCAAACCCTTCTCTAATTTGTGTGCTTTCTGGTCAATTAATTTACTGTATTTCCAGTATAGCTTGGGGGGACAGAAGAGAGTCAAATGCTGGTGATGCTTATGCCCATTGTGAGTAGGACAGAAGATGGAGGTGGAGGATGGAGGGCCAGTAAGGACAGAGGCAGGCTGGGCAGATCTGCTCTCAGAGTTGACTGAAGTCCTTCTGCAGTGCTTCAATTTTGTTGACTCTGTTCTTAAAATTTCCTGGATGAAATTTGATTTTCTGTTGTAGTCTTTCCAATTTTTCAGAGTTAAGAAATCTGATAATACCTGTTTTTCTTATCTTCCAAGAACTCTTCACAGTTTCTGGTTTGGTAATGGTAACCTTTTGTGTGTTTAGCCACTACCATGATTCAATTATCATTTAAAATTATTCCTAAAAGTTCAAAGAATTTTCTCAATAGGTAATATGTTCACATGGTTCTAAAGCCATAGAGTTCTCCTCTCTGAAGGCAATCAGTGATTAGTTTTTTCATTATTTTCAAAAGCTTCTCTTGCTTCTTCAAATGTGCATACTTCTTTGCACTTATGTTCTATGTTGCCCTGTCTTCAAAAAGTCTGTTAGCTCTTTGATAACATTTCAATATAGAAAGGGCTTTTTCTCCTGTGAGAAAAACCCTCCCCGTCTTTTCTTGTAGTCTCTTGCAGGTCCCTGAATAATGATTATAGTCCATCTGGCTCTGTTACTCTGTACTCTTCCAGTTTGGTTCACAGGTTTTCATATTGAAATTTACCTAAAGTGCTTAACTGGAGGTGCCTCATCTGACTCAGATGATGACAACCTGGGTTTTGAGCTGCATTAAATTTTTTTTAATTTCAAATTGATATGAGGGTACAAATGTTGATGTTATATTGTTTTCATTTCTAAGGTAAAGTTTAAGTTGTAGTTGAGCCCTTCACCCAAAGGATGTGCTGGACACCCTCACATTGTGCATATTAGGTGAGATCCCACCAATCACTCTCCACGTTTTCCCCCTTCATCTCCCCATTCCCCTTCCATTTGCTAGACTATACTTGTGTTTTTCTTTTGTGTCGGTGTGTAGTCATTTATACATTGG
>CAUYPK010104376.1:0-14905 GCA_963574355.1 Loris lydekkerianus | reverse complement strand
GCTCCTCGCTTCTGTGCCCCAGAGACAGCGTAGTTCAGGTACTGAGCACCCCACAAGAGGTCCCACAACAATCCGGACTTCTGGGGGGCAGGCCCCCAGATCCCCAAGTGGGAGTGGGAGGGAGCATTGGGAGCTCACCGCTGGAAGCGCTCACTGGGTTTTATGTAGCCCGCACTGCAGGGAAGTGCCACTGAGATGTGGCTCCTCCTCCTCGGTCGCGTGCCTCCATGCCAGCACTGTCCAGCCGCAGCTCAGGGACTGTCTGCTCCCCTGGAGGAATCGCCCAAGGATCCGACCTCCTCCAGGGACAGGTCCCCAGGCCCCTGAGTGAGGGTGGGGAGGGAGTGCTGGTAGGTCAGTGCTTCAAACGGGGAAGTTAGAGTTTCACTCAGTTTGACGCCTAGCCGTATGGCTGATCAAAGAGGGCTGGTGCACCCTGTCACAGGGAAGTGCTGCCGTGGCATGACTTCCCCTTGGCTGTGTGTTCCTCACTCTCGTGCCTCGGAGTCAGCACTTGTCAGTCGCAACTCGGGCTCTGTCCACACCCCTTCCCTCGATACATCACCCAGGGATCCAAACTTCTTGGGGATAGACCTCCAGACCTCCGTGTGAGTGGAGGGGAGTGTTGGACTGCTGGGAAAGATATTCAAAGTTTTATACAGTTTTATGCCTTGCAGGGGAGCACCATGGCACCCTAGTAGGGGAGGTAGACCAGTTTTTAGAAGGTCGCTCCCGTGAAATGAAGTGGGAGGGCTTTTGATTTCTGCCCTTTTGTTTGTAAGGCTCTTAAGCCGGACTCGTGGGGGAGAGGGGTCTCCCGTCCACTTGGTCATGGATTTTGTACCTTTTGTTTGCATCCTTGTGGTCTCAGCTTGCCTCAGTGGTGTTGATGTGCGTTCTTCAACCTTCTCTCTTGATACAGCTCGAATCCTCCAGGTTACTTACTAAATTTCCATCTTTTGACTCTCCTTCTGGACGGGAGCCTTTGTGGAAAGCTGGCTTCAGTCCGCCATCTTGTCTCCTCCAGTAAATTAACTTTGAATTAACACATTTAACTTATTTGTGCTTTGGTTTCTGATCTGTAAACTTATTTAGTCCACTAATATTTACTAAACACACACCATCTTTCTAGCTTCTGAGGGTACAGTGGGGAAGAGGACATAGTCTCTGCCTTATGGAACTTATATTATAAGGGAGTGGCATGGGGGGCAGAGGCTTCTGGGATTTCAAAGAGAATGGGGGCAGAATATATATTTGCAAGCAAATCAGTAGGTTACTTTTTTTTTTTTTTTTTGCAGTTTTTGGCTGGGGCTGGGTTTGAACCCACCACCTCTGGCATATAGGGCTAGTGCCCTACTCCTTTCAGCCACAGGCAACACTCCAGTAGGTTAGTATTATAATTTTAGCTAACCATACAAATGATACAGAAAATAATATAGAGCAAACAAGTTTTTTTGTTTTTTGTTTTTTTTTTTGAGACAGAGCCTCAAGCTGTTGCCCTGGGTAGAGTGCCGTGGCATCACAGCTCATAACAATCTCCAACTCCTGGGCTCAAGCAATTCTCTTGCCTCAGCCTCCCAAGTAGCTGAGAATACAGGTGCCTGCCATAATGACTGGCCATTTTTTTGTTGTAGTTGTTATTGTTGTTTGGCAGGCCTGGGCTGCATTTGAACTGGCCAACTCTGGTGTATGTGGCTGGTGCCTTAGCCACTTGAGCTAAAGGCATGGAGCCGAGCATACAGCTTTTTTATAGACTTGTTTTGTGGGTGAGATGAGATAACCTATGTAAAGGAGTGAGGGTTGCATAGATGGATTTATTCCTGTGCTCTGACACACTGGAGCTAGAGGAGGTGGCCAGTTCTCAGCCCAGGCCGGGGCAGTATCCATCAGACTCTTGAGGCAGCCACCCCTTAAGGAGGAGGTGGGAGGAGCTTCAACTTTAGTGGGTGGAGGCCAACTTGCCTGTGGTCAATACACACCCAGGGGGAGCAAGCTCTCAGTCCTGATAGCACACATGAATTTGGGACCTTCTTTACCCCACTCCATGTTCTGTGAGGCAGATTTTTTTGTCCCAAACACATGCCCGGATGGAGCACAGAGGCTCAAACTATGTCTCGTTTGGAGGGTAGAGTGTGGAAAAAATTAAGAAAGAGGAAATCTATGCCTTAGAACAAACAGGGCAAATCAGAACTGGCAGCAGGTGGAGAGGCATGTTTAATATTGGACCATAGTTTCTATATGGAAGATTAATGAATTCCTTTTGTTCGGGCTGTGCTAACATTTCTTGGCTGGTGGGAATACTTAACAGGGAGGCCCTCTGCTTTCTCTCCTTAGAGTCTATGAGATTGTTTTTCACAGGGGTTGTGTGCTGAGAGAGTTGAGTGAGATTAAGGGATGCCTTATAGGCAGCTTTTACTCCCAGAGCTGAGGATTCAAATCCTCCTCATCGTCGAGGTGTTCTCAGGCTGGCCACTGAGGTAGAGGTGATTTTTGGTGTCCTGAAAGTCTCTGTCCTTCAGCTCTGCTTCCCCACTGCCAACCTGACCAAAGACACACCCTAAGCCTCCTGTCCCCTTCCAGTGTCTGAGACTCTTTTGTAAGACACTTGAGAATACCTCAGCATAATTCATGGGATTTCAAGTTAAAGGGTTTGTCTTTTCTCCTTGAGCTGTCTATGGTCTCTTGTCTAAGGTGGAAATGACACATAATTTGACTCTTTCTTTGGACCAGGTTTCCATGGAGGGACCAAGGCAACAGCTCAAGGGCCAATTGACAGAGGGTGAAAAAGAAAGACAAGGGCATGTTTTGCATTGTTGGTGTAGGGGACAGTGGACACCCAGAGAGTAGGATTTTTCTTCTTACGTTGAATTCTATCAACTCCACTTAGACATTGGGCAAATTCCTTAATGTTTCATTGTCATCCATGAAGTGAAAATACTACTACTACTAATACCCATCTTAGTGGAAGCATGAATGATTCCCGGTCTGAAGAATCTGCTCAATAATGACTAATTATTTAGCTTGTTGTTTAGCACCCCCCCTTTTTTGTTTTTACCAGTTCTCTTTCTGTTGATCAATTTCCTCTCTGCTCAGGTGAGAAGTATGAGATGTGTCCTCTGCTGTCTGGGCTTTACCTTTAGGGGAAAAAGGATGTAAGACTTACTCATTAAACTGAGGTTTGGGCCACACTACATCACATGCTGCCGTTCCCATGGGTATTTTATTTTAAAAGGGAGTATCTCAGGGAGGGGTGATGCTTAATAGACAAGCTGGAATTCCAGGCTTCTTTGGCAAAACTAATTTGAAGCCAGGGTAGACAGTGAAGCTTTCTGCTATTGGTCCAAACCTGTCTTAAAATCACTGATTTGGTTCTCATCCCTGGATCTTAGGAAGGGGTATTTGCATCATCTTTGCAATTGCCATGCTTATGGGGGCAGCCTCTCTATCTGAGGAGGCAGGTAAGCCAAACTCTCCCTGGGCCTTACACTCCCTCTGTGAGTTTCTGCCCACAGTCTTTGGGTGGTGGTGGTAAGTTTGCATGTGTGTTTGTCATTTGTTATTCTAGTGGTAGGAATGAGTAGTTGTGGGCCATGATGAGGTGGTTGGGCAGAGGAAAGCAGGGAAGGCTCTAGAAAGGAAACATTTGGGCCGACCTTGAAGTAGGAACAGGCACCTAGCAGGCTGGAAGGACATTTCAGGACATTTTGGGCAGAAGATGGAGCATCAACAAAGGCACTTACCAAAAAAGCAACGTGTGGAGTGGAGGGGAGAGTGTTGGAATCTCTGAAGAGCTGGTGGCCTCTGGCCCACATCTTCATCCCCAGCCCATCTATTTGAGGGCCTTCAAAACCACTGAGCAGAGAGCAGTTCATTGTCTTTAAGGGCAAACTCAATGCCCTTCCTTTCCTCTAATGCTGCATTCTTTAGGTGTCAGGCACTACACAGCTCAGGCACGGCCATGCTGTCTGTCCACACACGCCTTTTCGAGAGGCAAACATAACCTTTGCAGTCCTTGGGTGGTTAACCTCTCTGATTGTTTTGCCCATTTGCAATAAATGACTATCTACTACTTGGTTAATTATGTGATTACAGCACCCAGTGACAAGGAGAAAATTAAAAATCCATGCTGCATTTTCTATAACACTTTATTGCTCTATGCAGAAGAGGGCAAATGCAATTTAGTGAAGCTGCGGTGAACGAGAGCCACCTCCTTTCTCTCATTTCAGCCCCTCCCTCATCCTTCTCTGGAGACAAGCTATGTTAGCAGTTGACTGAAGCTGGGAAGGGAGCAGGTGTGGAAGGAAACATAAATTACCATTATCTTTGATGATTCTGGACAGTGCCACCCACAGAGCAGGAGCTCAGCCAGAAATTTCCTCCCAGTGTCAGTGAGGGCCTGTGAGTTGTGGGCTTTGGTTAAGTGCATTGGCGTAGAACATGGTTTCACCCTGGGGTCTGCATTTGATCTTTGCTTCTTTACACTGACCTGCCATGATGTGTCAGTGTAAAGTTTAGGCACATTTTCTGAAAAATTCAACATATAGAGAATGGAAGCGATGCTAACACAGGACAATTGTAGTTCATGAAGCCAAGATTAGGCCTTGGTTTGCCTCCTAAGTCTGCCACTCAGCTGGTGTCTCTCTAAGCTGTGGTTTGTCACTTGAGGTAGGGGTTTTAAAGTACCTCCCCCCACCCCACGCCCACAGTTAACACCTGTGCAGTCAGGCTGCCTTTATTGATGGTGTTTTAGCACATGTCAAGGCATAATTGACCTCACCTTTTCTTTTATAGTGTTCCATTAAATAATATTGGACCTTTGAATCGACATTTTAGACTTGATGAAATATGTTTCTGTGAAGGCTTGTTGTAAGAATTTAAAGAGGTAATATATATAATACAGATGACTCGCTATAATATTCTTAGACCCCCCTGGGATATAAATTCTAGTCATGATTCACTGTTGCCACTTGGACAAGTCATTTAAAACTAATTCCCTCATCTAGAAAAAGGAATAATCTTCAAAATTTCTGCAGGAATTATCATAAGGCAATCTAGGACCAAGGGAAGAAATGGGCTTTAGTATCTGCACCATCTCTACCTTCTTCAACAAACATTTATGGATTCAAAGGTTTATGGGGGATACAAGCCCTTGGTCACAGATGGGGCTTATGGTTTATGGGCAGAGGTGGTTTACATGTTGTCTTAGTCTGTATTGCTATACAAACATATGCACAGCCTGGGTAATTTATAAGCAATAAAAATTTATTTTTCACAGTTTTGGAGGCTGGGAAGTCCAAAATCAACCCTTGGCAGGGTCAGTGTCTGGTGAGGGCCTGGTCCCTTTGATTCCAAGGTGGTGCCTTATTGTTCTCACATGGTAGAAGGGACAGAAAAGGGTGAACCCACTCCCGTAAGCCCACCCCCCCTTTTTTTGCAGTTTTTGGCCAGGGCTGGGTTTGAACCTGCCACCTCCAGCATATGGGGCTGGCGCCCTACTTCTTTGAGCCACAGGTGTCACTCTTTCTTAAGCTCTTTTATAAGGGCCCTGATTCCATTCATGAGGGTCCAATCCTCATGACTTAAAGGCCACACCTCTTACTACTATCCCATTTTTAATTAATTTTCAACCTATAAATTTTGGAGTGTGCACTCAGACCATAACGCACAGACACAATAATAGTAATATAAGGTGGAGTAGGATACATGTGGTAACTGAGGAATGGAAAAGCATCACAGATGGACAGAGAATTTCAGCAGGCAGGTTCAGGAAATGTTAAGTCCTGAATGATATGTAGAGTTTTAAAAATTCATGAATAGGCTTGGCACCTGGAGCTCAGTGAGTAGGCCAGCCACATACACCAAGACTAGCTGGTTCCAGCCAGGCCCGAGCCTGCCAAGCAACAGTGACAACTGCAACAAAAAATAGTTGGGCATTGTGGCAGGTACCTATACCTCCCAAGTCCAGGTACTTGGGAGGCTGAGGAAAGAGAATTGCTTAAGCCTAAGAGTTTGAGGTTGCTGTGAGCTGTGATGCCATGGCACTCTACTGAGGATGACATAGTGAGACTCCATCTCAAAAAAAAAAAAAAAAGTTCAGAAATAAAGGAAATGGACAATGAAATACATTAGAAAAAAATAGGTTGCACTTGAGAGGTGACACTTTTTCTAGCCTGGAGGACTTTGAACATTTGGGAAAGGAAAGGGCGATGACAGGAGCTGTGTTAATGCTGCACTTCTGCCTGTTTGCTCAAGCCCATAACCATGAAGTCAGCTCTGATGCCACCCATTCTTCTTTTCCCTCTGCCTCCCTCAGTGTGATCTAAGGGTGCATCTTGTCCACCCTGCATCTCCCAGGGACCATAGCTCAGTTCGTCTCTCCACCTCCTTGCTCTGAGGCCAGTCCAGGTCACCACCATTTCTCACTTAAACTCTGCAAGGCATTCCAACCGAGTTCCATATTTTTTCTTTCCCCAGTTCAATCCCTTCCTAGAGTTGACAGACTAACCCAGTTAAGGTGAATATCCCATTTGTTTATTCCTCCTGCTAATGTTTTCTCATCAGATGTAGGATAAAAATCCATGGGCCACAAAGCCCACCTGGTCTAGGCTTGCTCACTGCTTACTCTCCAACTTGTCTCATCATTCTCCTCCTAGTTCCTGGTACTCCACCCACCCTGATCATCTTATGGTTCATCAGGCCTTTGTTTTGGCTGGTTCCTTTGCTTGACCGTCTGAGGTACTTATCCTTTGCTTGGAGGGTCAATGACTTGCCCTTTGTTATTCAGGTTTCAGTTTCAGCACTCACTTGCTCAGATATCCTGTGTAACCACTCATTCTAAGGTAGACTCCCTGCCTTTCTCTTCCATGGATTTATTTTCTTCATAGCACTAATCACCATTTGAAATTTTTGTTTGCTTGCTTAATTTGCCTCCCATCTACTATTTGGCTAAGAATTTGGCATCTTGCCTGTCTTATCTCCTATACTCAGGACAATGTCCAACACTTAAGAGATATTTATTGAATAAATAAGCAAGACTGGAGGGGGAGGTTGAGCCTAGATTTTTGCTGTGCTTAATGCCATGACAGGGACTCTGGACTTCACTTGGTCATCAAAGGGAGAGAATTATAAATCTCTGAGCAGGAGAGTTAACACAATTAGAATTAAACTCTAGAAATAGTAACCTGTGGCAGGAAGGAAGATGAATTAGAAAGAAAGGCCCTGGGAGTAAGACACCAGTTAGGAAATCAAATCTGATATACTGAACGACTTGACTTTTTCTAAAGTTATTTGATTTTTTCACTTCTTTCTTTGGACTTGTGCATAAGAAAGAGTATTTGGATGCTCTCCTAAGATCTTGGGCCCCTGGACATAAACCATCAGAGCATTTATCACATTCAAATATCCTTATTTATTTACTCATTTGTCCTTTCCTCCTGTCCTGGCATCCTGGGTGATACACTCATTGATGATGGGGCCATGTCATGTTTATCTCTTGATCTCAGAGTTGGACATTGCTTAAGGCTCTCAGTAAGTGCAGTGCTTAACATATGTTGGTGGAATAAATAGATGTGGGTAGTAAATACTTTTAAGCATTTTCAGAAGGCTATTATCTTGAGTCATTTCAAGTTGGTGCATAGGCAAAAGGCTTGAAACCAAGAAATGGAGCTTTTTAATGAGCTGGGAGGCTGAGGTAGAGATAAAAGGATGAGGAAGGAAAAGATGGTAATCCTTCATTTGGTCTCTTCTCCAGCCTTTGATCTATCATCATGAAAGTTTTTCAGGTTATAAATGCAGAAGAGAGGCTGAGATCATTTCTAGGCATTGGATAAGGTATCTGTAGCCATAATGCATTGTGTTTTATTTTGGGGAATGAAAAGTCCTATTTTCATTTCATTTGTTGTTGCTAAGCTCTAAGCTCTGAAGATTGCCAATTAGCCCTTGACCTTACTGGAAGCCTTGGTAAATTTTTAAAATTTGTGGTCCTTGAAAAAACAAAGCAAACAACCCTATTATTTTTCTGCACTTTTATACCTTTATTATAGCACTTATTATAGCCTGCTTTATATTATGGTTATTTGTTGGTGTGGCTTTCTGCTCAGCTAGATTGGGAACTCTTTAAGGCAGAGATTGTGCTCATTCATCTCTTATCATGGTGCCAGGTACATAGAAGGAGCTTAATTGATGCAGATTGAATTGAATTTGTTGTAATTGTACATTAAGACACGGAGAAAGGACTGTTTAGCTTTTTCTCAGTCCCCTTGAGAACTAGATGTTGATGCTATATTTTTCATCTCCATGTTTGAATTGAAAACATCTGTACATTGCTTTCAGGTAATTCATAAGGATTATATTTATCTCTATCAACTTCTATATACATACCTGTGTCTATCATCTTCAGTAACTTTGTAGTACCCAGGGGATAAGATTGCTCTTTTAAGATCTTCACTGGTAGATGGGTGTGGTGGCTCATGCCTGTAATCCCAGCACTCTGGGAGGCTGAGGTGGGTGGATTGCCTGAAGCTCAAGAGTTTGAGACTTGCCTGAGCAAGAGCAAAATTACATCTCTACTAAAAATAGAAAAACGAGCCGGGTGGGCACCTGTAGTTCCAGCTACTTGGGAGGCTGAGTAGGAGGATCACTTGAGCCCAAGAATTTGAGTTTGCTGTGACCTATGACACCATAGCACCTCTACCCAGAGAAATAAAGTGAGACTCTGTCTCAAAAAAAAAAAAAAAAAAAGAGAGAGTTCTCTTCATTGGTGCCTTTCTCAAGTTTTTACATCATTTTGCATCTTCAGAGATATTGTCAATGAAGCCTTCTCTGGAGTTTTCCTAAGAGGCAACTTAAGTTAGGATGAGAGTGTAGAATCATACCTTAGCATGATTCTTCCTTGAAGTGTGAGTATCTGCAAAACCTATTTGGGCTATCTGTGGCCTTGGGCTGACCTTGAATTGTACAGATATATTATCTTTTGCAGCAGCACTCAGAACCTCCAGGAGCTGTTAATTCTGAACCTTGAGAGTGTCTTGCAAATCCCTTCTTAGCAGGATTACTGGTGGCCACCACTGCTGGCAGACCTCATCAAAGGTCTGATCATCTGGAGTTAGCAAGCTCCACCAGTGCTTGCTCAGGTGATCCCTTTTCCAATCCCCTTAACTCATAAGGAAAGCAGAAAACTGGGAATGGAACATTCATCTCCCCAATAGCAGCTTAGCGGGCCTATAGAAATGTAAGCAGATGCTGGTGGCAAAAGGATTTCTTGGCTGCCTTACTGTGGTCACAGTGGAAATCAGGATTCAAATTCTACCTCTGGATGAACATCCAGTTGTTTTAGTCCATGTGTTCAAGGTTTTTATTTATTTTTTTGAATTTGAATTTGATATTTTTTTTGAGACACAGTCTTGCTCTGTCACCTGGGTTAGAGCGCAGTGGTATCAGCCTAGTTCACAGTCACCTTAAACTCCTGGGTTCAAAGGGATCCTCCTGTCTCAGTGTCCTGAGTAGTTAGGATTACAGGGGTGTGTCACTATGCCCGGGGTAATTTTTCTATTTTTTGTGGAGACAGGGTCTCATTTTGCTCAGGATGGTGAATTTGATCTTAAATGACATTTCACAGAGCTAATTTAAAAAACCACAGTTTTGGGCAAATATTTTATGAGGAAGACCCCCGTGCAATTGAAGCAACATCGAAAATACATTACTGGGATCTGATCAAACCAAAAAGCTTCTGCACAGCCAAGAACACAGTAAGTAAAGCAAGCAGACAGCCCTCAGAATGGGAGAAGTTATTTTCAGGTTATGTCTCGGACAAAGGTTTAATAACCAGAATCCGCAGAGAACTCAAGCGTATTAGCAAGAAAAGAACAAGGGATCCTAACTCAGGGTGGGCAATGAACTTCTCTGAAGAAGAAAGGTGCACGGCCTACAGACACATGAAAAAATGCTCATCATTCTTAATCATCAGAGAAATGCAAATCAAAGCTACTTTGAGATATCATCTAACCCCAGTAAGATTAGCCCATATCACAAAATCCCATAACCAGAGATGTTGGCGTGGATGTGCAAAACAGGGAACACTTCTGCACTGCTGGTGGGAATGCAAACCAATATGTTCCTTTTGGAAAGATGTTTGGAGAACACTTAGGGATCTAAAAATAGACCTTCCATTTGATCTTTCAATTCCTCTACTAGGTATATATCCAGAAGACCAAAAATCACTTTATAACAAAGATATTCGTACCAGAATGTTTATTGCAGCTCAATTCATTTGCTAAGTCATGGAAGAAGCCCAAGTGCCCATTGACCCATGAATGGCTTAATAAATTGTGGTATATGTACACCATGAAATACTATGCAACCTTAAAAAAAAGATGGAGACTTTACCTCTTTCATGTATACATGGATTGAGCTGGAACATATTCTTCTTAGCAAAGTATCTCAAGAATGGAAGAAAAAGTATCCAATGTACTCAGCCCTACTGTGAAACCAATTTATAGCTTTCATATGAAACTATAACCAGTGGTGCCTGTAGCTCAAGCAACTAAGGCACCAGCCATGTATACCAGAGCTGGTGGGTTCGAATCCAGGCTGGGCCTGCCAAACAACAATGACAGCTACAACCAAAAAATAGCTTGGCATTGTGGCAGGTGCCTGTAGTCCCAGCTATTCGGGAGGCTGAGGCAAGAGAATCATTTAAGCTCAGGAATTTGAGGTTGCTGTGAGCGGTGACATCACAGCATTCTACCCAGGGCAATAGCTTGAGGCTCTGTCTCAAAAAAAAAAAAAAAAAAAAAGAAAAGAAAAGAAAGAAAAAGAAAGCTGTAACCCAACTATAGCCCAAGAAGAAGGGGAAAGAGGAGAAAAAGGGGTGGGAAGGATAGGTGGAGGGAGGGTAATTGGTGGGACCACACCTACGGTACATTTTACAAGAGTACATGTTAAATTTATGAAGTGTAGAACATAAATGTCTTAGCACAATAACTAAGTGGGGTGAAGGCTATGTTAACCAGTTTGATGAAAATATTTCAAATCTACATGTTGTGCATGTCCACTCCATGAAAATTAGGTCAACTTAAGTAAGTGGTCAATGCAGAGAAGTGGTCAACAATGGAGGTTCTCTGTTATATGTCATCAATCATAGTTTGGAAATGTTTGAGCCTTTAAAGAACTACTTTATAAACCAACCTAAGTGTCTTATAGTGGTATTAAACTTTTTTTATAAATGAAAAAAAAAAAGAAAATATTTCAAATTGTATATAAAACGAGCACATTGCACTCCATGATTACATTAATGTACACATCTATGATTTAATAAAAAATTAATCACAGTATTAATGTTATGGAAATGAAAGCTGTAGCTGCAAGAAATGCCTCTGAGTGATGCCAGGAGGCAGACATCGCCATCAGGATGCACAAAGGCTGGCCCAGTGGTTAGCAGCAACCCCTGAGAGTCAGCTCCAAGTCAGGGATCTTCAGATGACAACTTGGGAAGGAGATTTTCACTGAGCCAGGGGGAAGGAAAGAGAAGGGTTGATGGTTTTTATACCCTGAGAAACCCACAGCATCAGATATAATTGGCACAAAACAAACAGGAGGTGTTGTAAATAAATGGTACCTTTAAGAATTAACACTTTTTTGATCCTTTTAAGCTAAATCACTGCAAGAAATTTTTTTTTTTTTGAGACAGAGTCTCACTTTCTTGCCCTTGGTAGAGTGCCACAGCATCACAGCTCACAGCAACTTCCAGCTCCTGGGCTTAGGTGATTCTCTTGCCTCAGCCTCCCGAGTAGCTGGGACTACAGGTGCTTGCCACAACACCCAGCTATTTTTCTGTTGTTGTTGCAGTTTAGCTGGGGCCGGGTTTGAACCCGCCACCCTCAGTACATGGGGCTGGCGCTCTACCCACTGAGCCTCAGGCGTTGCCCCCACTGCAAGAGATTTTTAAATAAATGGTCATGTCAATGATGGAGAAAATGATTACTGGCAAATGAATTAAATGGATTCTGGAGATGGAAAAGAGATTTCTTTAGTCTGGAATGAGTAGGTACAGCATTTACAAGCTATATTAGGGTCTGATTTCTGGGTCATTTTCTAATGTTGATCACTCAAGGAAATGATATCAGACAGGAAGTGCCCCACTACAGAAGTAAAAACTATCAAGTTATTTTATTGAAAAGGGAGCACCTGCTAGAGGCACGTTATTAATAGCTTCTCATCTGGCTGGGGTAGCAACAACACAGTTCTTCCTGGAGATATAGTCTTCACTGCATTTTCTTAGTTGTGATGTACGCCATACAGCCCACAAAGCCTAAAATATTGATTCTCTGGCCCTTTACGGAAGAAACTTTTCTGAGCCCTGTTAGAAGCTTCCAGAGGCACGCATAGAAACCAAGAGGAACAAGGCCACTACGAAAATAAGAAAGGGACTTTGCAGGGTTTTATGGGACAGTAGGTGCATGTGAGGTGGTGGTGTTTGACTTACAGCCCCAAGTCATTTGAAACTCATGTCATGTTAAGAACACAGTATGCATGTTTTCCCATCTGTGGCAAGAATCTCATCTACAGAGTGAAGTTCTGCTGCCGGACAGCTGGGCTTCACCTGATGCCGGACAAATATGTCAGCTGCTCTGAAACCTTCCCTTTGTCCTCAAGCTTTCTACCTATCCTTTCCTGATCATGGAGCACAGTTATGTGTTGCGGTCTTTCCAATCAGGGTGGTATAGAGGAGATGCCAGAGCTGGGAGATAGGATTGCATTTTTGTTTAATGCTTTTGAATTAAGATGTTTCCGGGAAAACCCTCAGGCTGAAGGTAGTCTGCAGGCTCATAAAAAATTCTGTATGATCTTGGATTTGGGCTCACTGGAGGGTATTATCTGAAAATGTTTTGATTCTGAAGTCTCAGGAGGTAGGACAGGTCTTTGTGGCATAATTGGAAGAATTCCTATAAGCCTGCAAGAACTGAGATATCTCCTTTGCCTGTAAGGGACGGAGGATTGATACCTATTAGGTCTTGAATATTATCCTGAGGAGTCCTCAGAAAGGATGCCTGTGCTTTGGTGGCATTTATGACACATGGTTACCTGGGAGAGCTGTCTCCTGGACCAGCAAACACATTGGAAAGATTAGGGTTTTATTTTTTATTTTTATTTTTTATTTTTGTTTATTAAATCATAGCTGTGTACATTAATATGATCATGGGGCATCATACGCTAGTTTCACAGACCGGTTGATACATTTATATCACACTGGTTAACATAGCCTTCCTGGCAATTTCACAGTTATTGTGTTAAGACATTTACACTCCACATTTACTAAGTTTCACATATACCCTTGTATGCACCGCAAGTGTATTCTCGCCAATCCCCCTCCCCTCTCCTCCCCCTTCCCTCCCTTCCCTTTCCCCCTTTACCCTATTCCTAGGTTGCAATTGGGTTATAGCATTCATGTGAAAGCCCTAAATTAGTTTCATAGTAGGGGTGAGTACATTGGATACTTTTTCTTCCATTCTTGAGATACTTTACTAAGAAGAATATGTTCCAGCTCCATCCACGTAAATATAAAGGAGGGAAAGTCTCCATCTTTCTTTAAGGCTACATAATATTTCATGGTGTACATATACCACAATTTATTAATGCATTCGTGGATCAATGGGCACTTGGGTTTTTTCCATGACCTAGCAATTGTGAATAGGGCTGCAATAAATATTCTGGTACAAATATCTTTGTTATGATATAATTTTTGGTCTTCTGGGTATATGCCCAGTAGAGGAATTACAGGATTGAGTGGTAGGTCTATTTTTAGATCTTTAAGTGTTCTCCATATATCTTTCAAAACCTTTTGGGCTGCTTTGTTCATGACCTTGCTAGAACCCAGAGGGTGTGGCCTGGAAAAGCCAGCCTGATTGTGTCTGGAAATGGGGGTTGGATTCCTGAGCTCACCTGGGCCTAGACAATGGGGGAATCCTGTATCATTTTGACTATCAAAATTATATTTACTTAGCTAATTTCCTTTAATTCAAGGAGACCCTGGCAATGAACCCATTAGAATAAAAATGATTGCTAATAATTGACTCTAATTTTTATATAAATTATAGTTTTGAAAAAAAAACACATTATCATAAAATTTACCTGTAGTTTATCCCTTTTTGTTTTAATTTACCCTTGACATTGTATGACTGCAATATATCTTAAAAAACAAAACACAAAAAGAAAAATCTCTTTTGGATGTTTTATTTTTTTTATTTTTTCTACTCAGTCACAAATAATGTGACTTTCTGGTCACGATAATAGTTTATACCAATATTTTATAATTTTACCTCAGAATGTTTTTACCAACTATTCAGGGGCATTCAAAATTTCCATGTGCTGTGCCCCTGAGTCACATTGCTTTATATTACAGTCTTATTCTGTATTACAGATCTGTTTATTAGTGTACCAACTGACTTCCCAAATCCAATATATTTGTCAGGAGTTTTTATCACGTGATCACTAACACCTTAAAGTTACTCAATAGATATTTGTTGAACAAATTATAAAATATTTTCTTTGGCAGGTCCTAGGGCTGTTAGAAATCTTTAAATCTCCCCATGTGGCTTCAATCATGGCAAGGGGATAGAGAAAGGCAGAAATAAAAGTGAGAACGAGTCATAGCATTTTGAAAAAATCATACTTCGTTTTATATGGAATCAGAAAAAACCTCGAATAGCCAAAAAATTACTCAGCAATAAAAACAAAGCAGGAGGAATCACACTACCAGACCTGAGACTCTACTATAAATCGATAGTGATCAAAACAGCATGGTACTGGCACAAAAGCAGAGAAATAGATGTCTGGAACAAAATCGAGAACCAAGAGATGGATCCAGCTACTTACCGTTATTTGATCTTTGACAAGCCAATTAAAAACA
>CAUYPK010104375.1:0-14870 GCA_963574355.1 Loris lydekkerianus | reverse complement strand
CTCCAGCTCCAGCCCAGAATCCTCACCCACCTTGTAAGGTGCTACCTGTCTACTCCTATATATGGAAGCTGGTGCCCAAGGCATGGCTCTTGGTTTCTTAAAACCTACTCCCTCTTCAAGTCCCTTGCCCAGCCTGCTATGGGATCACTTGTTCTTTTCTTGCTTATACATTTGAGTTCTCTGTGGAATAACCTGCAAATATCTTTTCCCATTCTGAGGGCTGTCTGCCTGCTTTATTTACTGTGTTCTTGGCTGTGCAGAAGCTTTTTAGTTTGATCAGGTCCCAGTAGTGTATTTTTGAAGCTGCTTCAATTGCCTGGGGGGTCCTCCTCATAAAATACCCACCCAGACCGATTTCTTCAAGGGTTTTCCCTGCACTCTCTTCTAGTATTTTTATAGTTTCGTGTCTTAAGTTTAAATCTTTAATCAAGCTAAGTCATGGAAAAAGCCCAAGTGCCCATTGATCCACGAAAGGATTAATAAATTGTGGTATATGTGCACCATGGAATATTATGCAGCCTTAAAGAAAGATAGAGACTTTATCTCTTTCATGTGTACATGGATGGAGCTAGAACATATTATTCTTAGTAAAGTATCTCAAGAATGGAAGAAAAAGTATCCAGTGTACTCAGCCCTACTATGAAACTAATTTCTGGCTTTCATATGAAAGCTATAATCCAGTTATAACCTAAGAATATGGGGAAGGGGGAGTGGGAGGGGAAGGAGGGGGGCATGGGCAGAGGGAGGGTGATTGGTGGGATTTTTTACACCTGCAGTGCATCTTATAAGGGTACATGTGAAACTTAGTAAATGTAGAATATAAATGTCTTAACACAATAACTAAGAAAATGCCAGGAAGGCTATGTTAACCAGTGTGATGAAAATGTGTGAAACTGTTTATAAAACCAGTGTATGGTGCCCCATGATCACATTAATGTACACAGCTATGATTTAATATTAATAAAAAAGAAAAAAACCTACTCCCTCCTTCAATATTAGCTCTTTACATAGGGCCCAGTTGCCATCTCTTGCCTCTCTACTGCCTCTTCCCTGGTAGCAAACAACCAGCCCCGCTAATTTTCTCCAATGAAGGGGGAAGCAGACCTGGAATAGAGACTTGAGGGTCTGAAGTATTTGCCGAGTTGGCAGAGGAAGATAAACCGGCACAGGAAACAGGACTTGCTAGACAGGTAAGACGTGAACCTGGGAGAGGGCCACACCCCAGAGCCAAGAGGGAGTGATCCATCATGTCAAATGCTGTTCCCAGGGTAGACACAAGCCCCATTGCCAAAGGAAAGTGAAGATCTGGGATGAGTATTAGAAGATCTACCCCCATTTGACATATTTTCATCACACTGGTTAACATAGCCTTTTTGGCATATAAACCAGTGTATGGTGCCCCATGATGGCATTAATGTACACAGCTATGATTTAATAATAACATAAAAATTTTAAAAAGAAGATCTACCCCCCTAAAAATTCCAAGATGTTCCTAAATAGAAGCACCGTCAGTGGTGATGATGAACCAAGAGCTGCACATGCTTGAGGGCCACAGAGGAACATCCAGGGGATTGAGGGAGGCTTGTGTAGAAGGCCAGAGCCCAGTGGTTTAGACAAATTCAGTGAGTTCAGCCAACAGGCATCAGAGCTGAAGTCATGGACTCTACACAGTGAGGTTTTTAGGAGGAGCCACGCTTGGCTGGTCCAACCAGTCTTTACATAGAGGAATGTGAATATGCCTGGCACATTTATGTTTGACATAGCAAATCCAACTCTTTCACTTTTTCAAGGTGCTTGCTCTTATCTCTGTGGAATTATGTCTCTGTTCATAAAGGCAGGTGCTAGCAGTGTTCCAAGGTGATGCAGGGATAATGCAGATGGCTTTGGTACTAAAGACTAGACAGCATCCGTGTGTGGCTCGATGGACAAAGTGGATGGTTCTGCCCCTGTGGCGGAGTCAGGAGTGCATCCCCAGCCTCTCACTGTAAGTGCCCAGTGGAGCAGGGTGTGAGACCGAGGCAGCAGCTACAGGGGGGCATATCAGGTGTGGTGTCTACAGGGCCTCTTGGCCATGTGATGGGCTTTCCACAGATGCCAGCCCTGGGTCCATGTAGGAAGCTGTCCTTCTGACTTGGTGGCCCCATAACCCAAGCAGGCTTTTTTGAAGGTTAGAACTGGAAGCCTTTAAGTGAGATGGCTGGATCACTCCCACCCCAAGCACACCCTTTTCATCAGGGTCAGCCCTAGTATGAATACCAGTCACCAAAAGACTCTATGTCTGACTGGTGACTCCTGTCTAGAGAAGTGGGAAGCGGGAATGCTCTTCATCTCTGCCCTCCACGGGACCCAACCTGAGAATGGTTCAAGTAAACCAGAATTGGCAACCAGGTGACCACCAGGTGATACATTCATCCAACTGGAGAAGATCTAAGGCTGTACTTGAGTCCCCTGTGTGATGTGATCATCAAAACAGTCTTGTGAACTCAGCTTGCCCTGGCAGGAGACTTCTGTCTCCAAACTGAGGCTGCAAGTCTGACCTTATACCCCAGCCAGCTATGCCTTCTGAGCTCTGAGCACCCCCAAAAGGTGAGCCAGTTCTCTCAAAGCAGCTGCTGCCGCCTCCTGCTGTCACTCTTTCCCCCAAAGTGAATGGTGGCTTAGAACTCAGCCTCCTCCCAGCTCCAGCCCAGAGTCCTTATCTGGCTTATAATGTGCTACCTGTCTACACTCACACATGGAAACCTGGTGCCCAAGACATGGCTCTTGGTTTTTTAAAACCTACTTCCTCCTTCAATATTATCTCTTTACATAGGGTCCAGTTGCCATCTTTTGTCTCTCTACTGCCTTTTTCCCTGTTGCCAAACAATCATCTCTGCCAATTTTCTCCAATGATTCCTTAGACTCAACAAGGGCAGGGCTGCTTTTCTGTGCATGGGTCAGACCACTCTGGTGAGTCCTGTGCAGCTATGGATTCAACCCCCTTGAAAGGGACTTCCAGGATAAAGACCGGCCAAGAGCCTTGCTTCTCAAAAAAGCAGTCCAATGCCCAGAACATGAGCATCCCTCGAGAGTTTATTAGAAACGCAGAATATTGAGGCCTGCCCCAGACCTACTGAATCAGCAGCAGTGTCCTCACAAGGTCTCTAAACCATTCAGGTATGCACTGAAGGCCAGAGATGATTGACTTTGAAGATGCATCAGTCAGAATCAGAATTTTCATCCTCCAGATGGGAAGATTCAGAGGAGACCTAATTCTTGCCTTCAAATAGCTGAAGGGCCATTGTGGAAGATGGAGTAGATTTTGTCTGTCCCTTTAATTTCAAAGATCACAGCCCCTATCAATGGGCAGAAGTGATGGCAGGTAGATTAGGGGCCAACACAGGAGCAGTTCAGTGTGGAAGAGCTAGCCACCCAGCTGAGCTAAGGTCCTGGCCGACTCCCAAGACAGCATGCTGCTGTAGAGAGAGGATGGGGACAGCTGTGGCTCCCAAGTCTCGTGTCATAGTTAGCACTCCTTTACACCTGTTCACTCTGTTCTTGTCTCCTTGGCTTCCTGGATTCTTAGCCCTGAAAATCTCACATTCCCAGTGTGCTGGCCTTTCTTCTCTGCCTATTAATGTCACTTCCCACCTTAAATTGGCACCCCTAATTCCAGTGATGCTCATGCTCTTGGTGATAGGAATTCTCTTGGTCATCCTGACAGCCACAGGCCCCCCACTCAGTGTACCCTTCTCTCACCTGCCCCTTCCCAAGTTACCTACAAGGGCAGGGCACCATGTCACTGACAGTGACACGCTCTCCATTGAGCAGAAGGAACGGCACAACTTCTTATGCCTCTTTTGATGTTGTGGTTCTATGAGCCTGGTCAAAAGGAATGACTGGGGGGTGGTGGTGGAGTCATTTGTGGGATTCTGTTATTTTAAAGAATTGTACACTACAAAGCTAGGAATAGAAGTTGGGGGAATGAGCCCATGAGACTGGACATGGGAACTTATATTAACTAGTAACTCTTGTATGGGTTTTAAATCAGAAATATGTGAACTTGCAACCAGATGCCATCACTAATGGGTCCTGTGACCTTGACCAAACCTGTTAACCACACTGTGATTGATACCTTCATTTGGGAGAAAATGCCAAGTTCACGCAGGGATTTTCTAAGGATCAAATGTAATAATGGAGGTAAAAGTGCTTGATAAAGTCGGAGGAACTATGCACATATGTGACATGTCTTTGGAACTGGTTCCGGGGTGCAGCAGGGTTTTTTTCCTTCTTTTTTTTTTTTTTTTTTTTTTTTGTGTGTGTGTGTGTGTGTGTGTGTACCTATGAACTGTGGGAGCTGGAGGCTGGAGCAATGCTTCCTTGCAACCTGCTGACAGACTTTATCCAATCCTAAAATGAGAGAGACCCCCAAGTGATTCACTGAACTTTTCTCAGAGGCAGGGCTTGCATCAGACTTACATCTGAATGACTTAATGGCAGCAGTAACATAATTTAGCAACAAGGGATTAATGATTCATTCTCCAAGTGCTGTTGCTGGCAACAGGCCCAATTCTATGGCTTTATAACAAAGAATTTTCCCTATGAATATAGGGAGCAAAAATAGAAGCCAAAGATAAAGAACACCTAATTGCAGTTGATAAAACCAAGTAAATCCCAGTGGCTGGATAACCCATGCTGGTGATCATTGCAGACAGCAAGGAATGGAAGCCAGCTCTCGGGGACACCATTCCTAAAAGCTGCACTCTTCAAAACACACAGTTACCTCTCAGCTAGCCAAGGGCATATTATCCCCAGTGTGGCTTATCAGAGGCAGATCTTACTGTGCTGGCAGTTTACTCCTGTCTGCTTAATGACTCCTTTTGTGGAAGAGTTTCTCTGTCTTTGCTCTGGCTTTGCATGTATCTGGCACCCAGTAGAGAAAACTTCTGAAGCCCTGACTCTAAGCTGCTTCCTCTATGCCAGTGGAGGTTTGAAACATCGCAGGCACCTCTGATTATGGAGGTTTTGCCAAGAGAAGATAACAGGGAAAAGATGAGGAAGCTGGGCAAATTTCTGGCTCTTTTAAAGCCAGGTATGCAACATATACCTTCTTGATTTTGCTGGAAGTGAATTCTTAAAATGGTAGGCTATTTTTAAGATGGAATTAAGGTCCAAGATATGGAAGAAGTTGATAGGAGAGCATCTGGATCCTTCCTTTGATGCAAGCCTCTAGTCTTTACAAATTGCATCCCAAGGCATGGAGAGTCTTTGTAATTGTGAAATGAACTACCTTGGCATGAACTACCTTGGCAACCTTTGAGGACTGAAATTGTAGAAAATGGGGGGGGGGGGTGGGGGGTGCGAGAAGCCTGGGGAACAACAAATTCTGCTGCTGACTTTTTTAAGTGGAAAAAAAAAATGTGTATTTCAGATATTTTACACTAGTAAGTGTGACGCTGATATGGAAAAACTAATATATAGACTGGATGATTAAATTAGAGTTTCCAACTATTACCATTTAAAAAAGGAAAAAAAGAAATCACCGGAAACTGGGACAGGCTTTACATCAGTCAGTGTTCAACCAGGACAAGGGAACCACACCAAGCATTTCAAATTGGGCACATTTACTAGAGAATTGATACACAAGGATCAGAAGACAATGGTGAGGTGACCCAGAGGGCAGGAATATGAAGAAGCCATTGCCCAGCCCAGGCTGGAGGAACAAGAAGAGGCAGTGGGATGAACAGAGCCCAGAGGTCAGCACCACCCAGTAGTAGGTGACACGCCAGGAGACTGGTTGGGGACCTTGAAACCACGGAGTAAGACTCATGGCTGCTGAGAAAGGGGCCTATGCCCACGAGGAGAAGCTTCCTTCCTTCCTTTTGCTTTGTCCTCCCTTATTGATGTCTTCCACCTGCCATACCCAGGCGCCAGTTGGCATGGGGATCCAGAAAACACAGCCTGCAGGGGTGAGCTGCGCATCCCCGAAGTGCAGGGCAACAGGGAAGTCTGAGTGGGAGACGGTGGGTCCAGGGCCAGCCTGCCCTTCCAGGGAACAAATGGTGGCAGGCTCACCCCTTTGCCACTTTTGAGAGGCATCTAGAACTGTAAATCAAAAAGAATGTCCAGTACCGTGTCCTCATTTCAGCAACATCAAGGCCAAGATGGAGAAATTATGGAAAATTAGAACAGCCGGGTGTTAATCTGGCTTTTTCCAGAAGATGGAAACAGAAGGTTAGGATACCTGACCACATGTCAAACACTAATAGAATTGACAACCAAGAGTTAGCACATATTTATGGCTTTTACTACAATCCAGGCTGCCATTTTAAGCCTCTTCATCTCTTTGAATCCTCATTCCTCATTATAACCCTATGGAACAAATTCTGTCATTATACCCATTTCAGAGATGGAGAAACTGAGCCTCGGAGAGATTAGCCAACAATAGTGAGCAAGAGAGCTGGAAGATGGCCCCCTGCAGTCTGGCACAGATTTTTATTCCCCTTGAACTATAAACCTTTTACTACTCTGTCAACTCTCTAACAAATAGGGAGAGAAAAGATTCAGCAGATACATTTGGTTGCCTTTCTTCAAATATCCAGAAGAAAGAAGCAGACCAGTATTTAGATGTGGAATCCTATCCTGACCAGACACGTGAAAACCTTTGTAACTGTGCCTGTCCTGCTAAGTTTGCCACCTGCTGTGTCATGCAGTTCTATTTCCTATGGCTTTCTTGGTGATAATCTCGCCCTCACACCCACATATCATATTCTAATATCCAAGGGATTGATGAACATGTCATGTGAATCTCATTATGTGGGCCAAATAATACAGACTTTGCTCAAATGATATTTAAACTTGACCTTTTTAGCTTAACTTCCCTCATTCTTTTCACTTCCCTTGTGTATCAACCGTCATCTCCAAACCCCTCATACATTGAATTTAGTTTTATTATTAATCCCTGGGCTTTCTCTAGAATACCTTTCTGGATATTTAGCAGCCAAAGAATCCTATATATAGTAGAACCTCTGTAAGTTGGCCACCCAAGGAACCGTGACAAATTGTTCAACATACAGAGTGGTCAATGTAAGGAACAAGGCCTGCTGTGGTATATACATGCGGTGCACATCGGTCTATGAAAATTAGGTCGACATACGGAGGTGGCCAGTGCAGGAAGGTGGTTAGCTATGGAGGTTCTATTGTAATTCCAAAGGGAGGCAAGTCTTGCTTAAGATTAGATGATTATTTTCTGCTTTTTTTCTAATAGTCTTTCTTTGATCTCTCCGGGACTAATTTTTTTAAAATTGCTGACTCCCTCCCCCAATGCCTCAGCACCATGCTTCCCTCACCAGATCAAGTTGATAATAGAGCACTTGAGAAGGATTATTCCATCATTCTTCCAAGTGACATCACCTAGGATGTTTCTCAAGTAATAAATAAATTGCCTCAATTCATCATATGACAGTAATTGCTTTTAGCTAAGATTTAACTCAGAGTCAATGTTAAGTAGCTGGAAAACACTACAGAGATACAAGTTTTTCAAAGATAGCTGCACCCTTGCTGTGGAAAAGCATTTCATAAGTACTGAGTTAAGTATAAAGAAGACACACATTTCTAATATCTCAGACTCCCTCAATCTCACCCAGCCAGTCCTAAGAGGGTAGAATTGACTCCATCACAACCCTTACAATGAAAGCTGCTAAATATTGCTGACAGCAGTGGCCCTCATTTTCAGCCTCAGAGGAAGGTTAGCACCCTGTGAGATGGGAATAGCTTTAATTGATTGTTTGAAAACACTCAGGCCACTCAAATAAATTGTTCCTCAAGTGCTGATTCTGTTTGGTTCTGCGAATCTCCTGAATCCTTGTTTCCAGGTGGACCTTGTTTCACACTGTAAACACTCTGCGTAGGTCAAAGTCTAGTTCAGCCTTGTTACCTGCATTAGGAAAGATGGCTAAGTAATGCTACAATGGAGAAGCGCTGTGGGTGCAAGAAAACTCCTTTATTCTGAAATGTCTTTTTATGTATTCAATGCAGCATACCAGACTTACCTAAGAACAGTCATGCCCTGCTGACGCCAGGCGTGGTCATTGTTGACACACCCTTTATAAGGCATGGCCTTTTAAGAGTTTCATCCTCGATGGCCCACAAATCCATTTACACTTCCCGATGCCCTCAACTTCTCACTCTTGTGCCCAGGAGAGATCTATCCCATGAGTGCTGCCAGAATGCAGCTGGGGTTAGAGAGGGGATTCAGTCTGTGACTAGACTAGGACCTTTAGCTATGCCTAGAGTTGGGTATCAGGTTATCTAAGAATGGGTATAGGGCACACTTCATAGACTGGGCTAGGTGTCAGGGCATAGGGAAGGCTAAAGCAGGAGTAAGGAGTCCGCCTATGGCTGGGGCTCAGGGGTAGCCTGGATGTCAGCCCACACCCTTGGAGAGGGGTCATACTGTGTCTACAGTTGTGCTTAGACTCCAGCCAGAAATAAAATTTAGTCCATGACCATGGAAGTAATTGGATGGAGCCAAAAAGCCAAGTGGCCCCTACATGGGCGATATCCAATACCTTGGTCTCATCAGCACCAGTTCAACCCTTGGCCACGGAGCAAAAGGCCTAGAGATGGCCTCTCCTGAGTAGTGCTGGGACAGTGACAATAGTGGGGTTAGCAAGGGGCCGAGCAGGGGAGGTAACGGGAGACAACCCTGCTGCCTAGGCGCTCCCTTCTGAGAGAGAGAGGAAGCATGCCATCTGAAAATCCAAGCTCAGAGTGCTGGGTGCAAACATGCAGGTGAGCACAGGAGGGGCACGCAGGAATCACAGGCATCCCTGAGACCACTCAGTGGCCTCCTCGCCCCTCCCCATCTTGCTCCCTGTGGTCTGGACCAGGCCTGCCCTGCTGATGAGGATGAAGAGCTGAGTCAGCTCAGAACCCGCCAACAGGCCTGGCTCCCGGTTTGCAGAAATCTGTGCTTTGATCCTGGCGACCAGGACTCTCAAAGCTGCTTAGCTGCTTCCGACAGGAGCACCCACAGCCTGCGTTGGAGATTAAGGCTTTAGTCTGAAGAGCAGACGTAAGAGAGGAGAACACACACTCTTTAAGATGTCCTGCGGCAAAGTGATAGTCCCTTTAGACTCTCTCAAGCAGCTGCAGAGAGAGAGAGAGAGAGACAGAGAGAGAAAGCATAGTCACACCGAACTGACTGTAATTCTTCCTGTGGAGTTCAGAGCAGTCCCAGGGAAGCATGGGGATACGGGGAGCTTCCCAGGGGCAGTCAGCATACGGAAGAGACCAAAAGCCAACCAAGAACAGTCTACAAGTCATATAATATCATATAATCCCAGAACGCACTGAACAACGTACCACAGACTGATCTGTGACAAGCAGCAGATGCTAAGACTGTTCAAAGGGAAACGGCAGATGCCAGACCCAGAGGGGAAGGGTCAGAGCCCAGAGTCTGTCCATATATAGAATTCGGTACACAAGGGGACACCACAGGGAGATGGGATGGGCTGAAGATGATTCCCTGGGGGGACAGCTCTCAGCCAGAACTTCCCTGAGCTCTGGCCACTGTGAAGGCACAGCTTTCGAGGCTTTGCCGCTATCTACTGACCAATGCTGAGGACGCCTCCATTTCCAAGTGCATTAGTTTCCTATGGCTGTTGTTACACATTGCCACAACCTGGTGGCTTGAAGGAATAGAAGTTTATTTTTTTACAGTTCTGGAGGCCAGAAGTCCAAAATCAAGTTGCAACAGGTCCCCTCTCCTTCTGGACTCTGGGTACACTCTCTTTGCTTCTTCCTGGCTTCTGGTAGCACCTGGCAGCCCTTGGCCTTCCTGGGCTCAGAGACACATCTCTTCCCTCTGCCTTTGTTGTCAACATGGTCTCATGTGTCTCATTTCCTTTGGTCATATGGGATTAGGGTGCATTGTTCTGAATTTATCTGTACTAACAACAACTGCAAAGATCTTTCTCAATAAGGTCATCTTCAGAGGCACTGGGCTGCCTTCAACATACTTTTGGGGGGAGGTAATTCAACTCATAAAACCAGGTTAAGCTGAGCCGTAACCCAAGCAGCCTGGGGATGGGCTCCAAATAGGAAGAGATCTTAGCATTTCACTATGCAAAACGCAAACGGCAACAGGCAGGGATGAGGGAAGAACAGCATGAGGGAAAAGGGATAGGAGGCTCCTGCTTGGAGCGGAACACAGGCTTCTGGAGAGGCGATATGTCCTGGCCTCCTATCTGAACTGCACAGCAGGGTAATCCAGGGGCTGAGGTCCACCTTCCCATGCTCTTACTCAGAAACATAATTGAATTCTTCCCAGCCAACTCTGGCCAAATGGATTCCTTACAGGGTGACTGTGTTACCTGACCCAAAGGGGCAAGAAAGGGAGAAGCAAAGCTCTGCCCAGCTGGGGCATCTCTGTCCTGACGATGCCTCTGCAACCCCCAGCTGGCAGGAAACATCTGGAAAGGAGAGGTCTGCGGGAAGAGGGAACAAGAAATCTATAGAAGGATTAGTGGGAACATGAGCAGGATCAGAGAGAGAAGCAGTAAACATGCAGCATGGAATTCAGATCAGTGCTGCTCACCCGAGCCCAGGCAGTAGCAGCCGTAGCCACGTGCACGGCATCGATTGCTGAGATTCCAGCCAAATCCACCATGAACACGTTTTCTTTCTTCTAGTTTTTGCCCCTTGGCTTTTGAAAGCAGAAACACTGAATCACTGTGTCTGTAGTAAAAGCTGATCTATCCCCGCTCCCCAAAGGATGGGTAGAAAAGCAGCCCTGCTGTTTGTGGGAGGTGAAGAGGGTGGTAGAGGAGGCTGGTGTGGTTTTGGTGGCTGTTGCTGGTCACAATGGCAACCTGGACAGAATTCCAAGAGATGGTATCCCCTGTGACAGCCCACAATTCCTGCCCCTAGCCCCATCTTTTTTGGACCAGCACTACATAAGTACAGGCCAGACACTGCACTCAGCAGGACTGGTCTCAGCAGATTTGGGGGAGCCCAATTCAAAGGCTCTGGAGATTCAATCTGGGAAGCTTGGCAGGTGGGGCTGCATGGCCTTCAAATGCTGGATCAAAAACCACTACTCAGTGACTCCCCATCAGCCTAACAAAAGGGTAGATGTATACCGTGTATGGACCATCCCAAGGTGAGTATACTGTGCCCGGCAGGCTCTGTCAGTGGTCGCCACCGCTCATTCATTACACAATCCACGCATATGTTCTGGGCACAGGGTAAGAGTTGATAGAAACAAAACAGCTCCAAGTCAATGAGCTCATATTGTAACTGTGCCGTGTTCAAGAGGAACCTGAGGGCTAAGTGGGGGCAGTGGGTTGGTCCTCCGTGCTGAATGTCCTGGAGAAGACGTTGGCTGTCACCTCTGGGTGCAGGCTGAGACAGCAAGGGTCAGAGAAGGCTTTGCAGACAGCAATCTCCCTTGACTTGATCACAGAGGGCAAGCTGGCAGACCGTGGAGGGAGAACATCTCAGCGAAGAGAGGAGGATGTGGGAAGCAGGTGTCACTCACCTGATCCATGTGAATGGGGCATAGGATGCTGAGGAGGAAGCAGAGCTGGAGGGATGGGGAACAGATAGGGACTAGATAGTAAATAGCCTTTGACTCAGGCAAATTATCTCACAGTACAAGAGAAACCTCGGGAGCATTTCCCTCGGGATCACATTCTTATTTCTGGATGATGACTTTGGCTTCGTTGGGGAGGATGTATTGGAAGTGGACCAATGTGAAGCCAAGGAAACCAGCTTGGAAGCTGTGACACTCATCTAAGGAAGACTTTATGGGCCTCAGATAGGAGGTACAGCAGTGAGAGGTTTTGGGGGGACTTCAGAGATGGCGTCAGTCAGATTTGGTGGCAAATTGGATATTGAAGACAGGGAGAGACAGAAGGAAAGGATGGCACTGGGTTTCTGAATCTGAATTTCATGGAAGGATGGACAGAAGAGTGAAGACTGATTTTTCTGTAGTGTAAGGAGAATATCCCAGGAGAGAAAACAGCACAGTGAGAGCCTCAGTCGTGTGTGACCCTGATTAGAGGTTCATTTGAAGGAAGCACAAACATACCTGTATGGATGTGATACACATCTGCATTAAAACTTTGGATTTAGTGGGGAGCTTTGTAACAGAAAATGGCAGCCACAATGATGTACGAATAGCCTGTGTCTCCCAAGTCTTGAACATCTATTGGAGGACCATTGACAAGGGCAGTAGTCACCTCCCCTGATCTATACAGTCATCCTTATAGCACCCCCAGAACAGCCAAGGAGGGCCCTCTGAGGTGACCAGCCTGGATCCTGGATGTCCCCTGCCTCCCTGACCTCCAGCTATGACTGTGCCCCTAGTCTGCAGGCACAGCCCTGGCCTGTGAGTGCTCTGGGACCAACCGAGGCCTTGTTCGAGGGAGACTGGAGGTTGCTCAAGTCAAAGGCTCAGGGACCGCAGCATCGTATGGCATTGCCTTACCCATCTCAGCCCCCGTCCAACTCTTTCCTCCGGCCACTGCAGCAGCTGGGGTTGATGTGCTGCTGTGTCCAGCCTCCCACTTCACATCCCATTCCCAGAGGAGCGCTGAGTCATGACCTCTGCTTGGCACTTTAGGTGCCCCAGGCCTGAGGCCCTAATGGGCTCTTTTCCGTCTCCCCAAACACCTGTTTCTCAGGAATCACAGTTCTGTCCAAATATTACCACTTCCTCTCTGGACCTCAGTTTCTTCATCTGTAAGATGGGTTTAGAATCATTATTATGACAGCACAGATCTAAGTTAATGAAGTCTATTATCTCACTATTCCTGTCAATGACTGGCCATTATTAATATTCCCATTTTGCAGACAAGGAATAGGATGACTGTGTAGCTCATAGTCCCACAGCTAGTAAATTATGTGACTTCCTAGTAACAGCTCTGATCCATTCTGCTATGGTTTTTCCCAGTCCTTGGCTCATAATAGACGCTCATTAATGTTGGCTATGGGCACAGAACATGGCGAGTAAGACTACAGGCTCTCTAGATATCTGGGTTCAAGTCTTAGCCCCACTACTTTCAAGCTGTATGATTTTCAAACATCTGAGCCTCAGTTTCCTCATCTGTAAATGAGAACGCCAAGAATATCCTGCTTGACAGAGTTTTGGGGAGGTTTGAATGAGTCAGGAATGGGGAACAGCACCAGCATATTTCATTGCATGTAGGGGTTATATGACACATACCTGCTGTTACATTGTTCATCACCTTGTTGGACACCTTGATGTCCCCTAGAGCTACGCCTTGTGCCAGCCAGCCTGGCAGGATGTCCCCTCCACCCTCATTGCCTTTCTTTCTCCTTTCTCCACCAAGCGTAGTCCCACCATAGTGCGGGTTCAGGTTGGGGCTTCACCTGGTTCTCTTGTCTCAGCTCCTGTTCCCACACTCTCCACCATCCCCTTGCAGAGGTCAGGAGCTCCCTGGAAGGAGCACGGAGGCCCCAGGTTGTCCAGGCCTGCAGAGCCCAGGGAGTGACCCTAGGGAGGCTGGGGAGCTGCTTCCCTGCTTCTCCTGGACCACACAGCCTCATCCCAAAGGCCAAAACTCTTTCTATAATACTTAGGTCCAAATTACAAGCTGTGCCTGGGAAAGTTGCTTTAGGGACAGTTACAAAGCATTCCCAGAAGAGGGTATGACAGTCTGAATTCTGTCACTGTGGCAGGGCCCTGGCTTAAAGAATTGCCAAGAAAATAATAACAGTTTTAGCGTTAGATGCATAGGATCCCCCCCCCCCAAAAAAAAAAGACTGATAAGGGGAGTTGCATTCAATACCTCCTCAAACCTGGAGCTGGGCTGGGATTGCCTCCTTGTTTTTTGCAGGTCCTCACTGTGACAGAGGCTCATCTTTATTATTTCACAGATGAAGAAGCCAAGGTTCAGAAAGACCAAGCACTGTGCTCAAGGTGCCTCAGTTTTCAGGAACGGAGTCTCGGCTCCAGATGGTGTGTCCTTACGTAGCCCTTCTGGTGGAGAATTGACAAGAGGTTCTGGGCGTGGCCAACGTGGTAAATCCAGATCTGCCCCTGGGGTGACCTTCAGTACACCCGCTCTGCCCCCCAGATTGGACACTGCTACTGTCCAGCTGGGCTCAGAGGCCCTTGAGGCCTGGCTGAGTCATAGGAGGGGCCTGAGAAGAAGCAGTTTTTCTTACTGGTGGACAAGGTTGGCCTGAGTCCTGTCAGGTGAAATGCTCAGTAACTAGTCATTTGCCCACTGTACCTGCAAGTCAACTCACTCCAGAAAACTATCCGACCCCAGCCAGGGAGGCTTTCACCTCACTTCTCTCCCTGGAGGCAACC
Organism: Loris lydekkerianus; assembly: GCA_963574355.1. Taxonomy (NCBI): domain Eukaryota; kingdom Metazoa; phylum Chordata; class Mammalia; order Primates; family Lorisidae; genus Loris; species Loris lydekkerianus. The sequence goes on along the minus strand of CAUYPK010104375.1, from coordinate 547 downwards.
CTGTCCTACATATAGCCCCTTACACTCAGCTGGGCCAACCACATATAACTCTAGACATCGCCACGTGTCCCCTGGTGGGGGGCAAAGTGGAATAAAGTAGCTGAACATTGACAAGCCTCTACCCCACACAGAGGCACCTCCGTTTCCCAACTCGGGGCAAAGATGATCAAGACCTTTTTCTCCTCTAGAGCTACACTGACCACAGTGGCAGTCACCAAGCTACCGGTACTTAACCTAGCACTTGCAACGTGCTGGGTGTGCTGGAGGAATTGAATGTTAACATTTATTTCAACTAATTTAAAATTAAAAATAAAAACAGTATAAATTATGTTTACTCATTAGACACAATTTGTTTTCTTTTTTGGATTCTATTTCATGTTAACCCCGGAAAATTTACTGTCTGAATTAGGCCAATTCATAATTGCTAAGTCATGGAAGACGCCCAAGTGCCCATCGACCCACGAATGGACTAGCAAATTGTGGTACATGTATACCATGGAATACTATGCAGCCTTAAAGAAAGATGGAGACTTTACCTCTTTCATGT